>JAXQKE010000234.1:0-32284 GCA_037042355.1 Candida sp. Y128-05E | reverse complement strand
AATGTCTACAAGAACTCATGGTCGATTATTGAACAGAAGTTTATTGAACCAGCCGGAAGACACGGGATCTCTGTATTGGTTGACATACACGGTTTACCCGGTGGAGCCAATGGTAGTGACCATTCTGGTGAGAAATCAGGAGGTGACGCTAAATTCTGGTCCAATGCCGACTCGCAATTGACAATCACCAAAGCATTAGTTGGGGCTGTCAAGAGTTTACAAAAGTTCGACAATGTCTGTGGGATCCAGATTGTCAATGAGGCTGACTATGTTAGCGATATCTCTAAACAATCAAGATACTACGCTGCCGCTATTAATGCTATTAGAGAGGTCGACGGGTCGATCCCAGTAGTCATTTCCGATGGTTGGTCTCCTGATCCATGGGTTAAATGGGTCCAAAGTCAACAAGATGATACTAGTTCAATCGGGGTGGTCATAGATCACCATGTATACAGATGTTTTGACGATAAGGATAAACTGAAGTCACCACCACAAATTATCGACGATTTAGATAAAGATGTCTTGACTAATTTATCTAATAACGGTAAAGGGGCTGATATAATGGTTGGGGAATACTCTTGTGTCTTGGACGGAGACTCGTGGAAACGAGACAATGCCGATTCCCAAAGAGACGACTTGGTGATTAATTATGGTAAACGTCAAGTAGACGTGTTGAAGAACAGAGCCAATTACGGTAATTACTTCTGGACTTTCAAATTCCAATCAGGTAATGGTGGAGAATGGGATTTCAAGACCATGACTGATAAAGGCGCCATTGCCAACCCATTCTCTTTAAGAGGAAGACAATTACCAGACCAAGGAACTTTCGAACAGAAATTGAATGAACAAGCCGGAGCACATGAAAACTACTGGAATGGTCAAAACAAAAATGAAAAGTACGAACATGAAAGATACAGAGAAGGGTTCACCACCGCGTGGGCCGATTCCTTAGAATTTGCCAAGTTTGATGGGTCAGTTATCGGTAGAATTGAAGCATGGAAGACTGCCAGGTTTGCAGAACATGTGAAAGCCAAAGGTAAATCTAAGTTTGCATGGGAATGGGAACAAGGGTTTGAAGCTGGTATTAATGAATTTAGAAATAGTGTGTGAATGAAGGGAATTTCGACAATCTATCGTTTATGATTGTAGTTGTTAGTTTATATTTCAATAAAGAAATGTAATTTTTTGATTATTTGTAGATTTTGATTTTGCATCCATGTGGGTGTATGATTATCCTAAGAAAAGAAAATATATATTATAAATATATGCTTATATAAATAGGATTATTTATTATATGATATATGTACTCAATTATATGGTTATATATATATATATTCTACTTCTTATATGTTTTATTTATTAATATAATATCTATATTTATTTAGTATATGCTTATATAATATTTATAACTGGTGCGCAATTTCAAATTGGTTAATCTGGAGAACCCTACAACCACACCACTTTACACATTAACTAATTACACACAGCTACTATGTCCAAGCACTTGCTTGGCTCTACCAAGACTATGAAATCACCCATTGAACTATTTGGCATCTCATCTACTTTGACTAGAGAATTAGTACCGTCGTCCAATGGCAAATTGATTAGTTATCAGATCACACTTTTAGAAATCTTTAATCATGAAGCTAAAAAGATGGAGAGACTCAATTATTGTGATTATGAAATGGCTTATGTTGCTTATAGGTGTGCATTCGAGTTGTATTCCAAAACAGATAAAAATGAAAGTAATAAAGATATATTGCTATCTATAAAGCAAACTTTGTTGAAGAAGAAGGAGCCGTTTGAAATGATTTCGAGGTTTTTAAATGAATCATCAGAAGGTGCATCTGTTTTGGAATCGTCAGATTCCATAGATGATCCTTTGCTAGCTAGATTCAATAACTTGAAGAAACAATCGGAATCATCAAATTTGAATTCTGACAGTGTCAGCTCCAAATCAAGTTTGATTACTTCGGAAAGTATAAGCCCCAAGTGTTTGAAACTGATATTGAATGATGACGTCCTCTTGATTGATTATCGTGAATCTAAAGACTTTGACCATAATCATATAAACCATAAGAATGTGGTTAATATTCCCCCAAGTCTAGTTTCTAATTTTACGTCTGATCAGGAGTTACAGGATAAGTTAAAGTTGCATTTATCTGAAGCCCAGTACGATTTGTTTAAAAATAGACACAAGTTTGACTATGTGGTCATTTACAACTACAAGTTTGGCTTTGAACTATCAGATTTGGCCGACCTTCTTGTGAATGATAGTGATCTTATCATTCCCAGTAAAAATCCTTTTGCCAGGTTGATTGATCTAATTATGTTTAAAAATAAGTACATTTCGTCACTGTTGAAAAATTATCCATTATACTTATCTGGTGGCATTGTGGCTTGGTACAAAACGTATGGTCTCACGGGGATAGTTAAAAGTGAGCCTACGGACATTTTACCCCCAAAAGCTAGCTTAGCAAGGGGCAGTGAATTTTCGGAGAAGGCGACGGATCTTAACAACAATAAATCCCCATATTTGAAGAGTTTCGGTGATTACTTGCTAACTGCCAAGTCAGGGGATGGCTTAAAATCAAGTGCATTCAAACCAGTAATCTCATACTCTTCACAATCTACAGATTACGTTAAGCCAAAGGCATATCCATCCAATGGTTCAACAAGGCCAACAGAACGAATGCCTTCGGTTCCACCAGCAAAGAATTCATCGAAAGATAACATGACTCCTTCGGTCAGTCCTGCAGCAATAAAGAGGTCATCACCAAGAGACAACTACACGAGTCCTTCCGTTGGCCCTCCGATAGTAAGGAACTCATCAAACAACCATAACATGAATCTGGGGCAATCTCGAAGTGAAACTTCAGACCAGACAGTTTTTTTGATCAAGTATACTACTGGGTTGACCAATCTAGGCAATTCGTGTTACATGAATAGTATCTTACAATGTTTGGGAGCGACTCCCCAATTGACGAAGTTCTTCTTTCCAAATGCAAGTTCCCAATCGTATCGCCAGCATATTAATATTAATAATAAACTAGGCACAAAAGGTATTTTGACTAATAGTTTTGTCAAGCTTTTGCTTGATATGTTTTCCAACAGTGCCAAAAGTTTCAGCCCCGTCGAATTCAAACGAGTGGTGGGATCTTTATCTCCAGGACAACAATTTGCCAATTATGATCAACAAGATTGTAATGAATTCTTGACTTTCCTACTTGATAGTTTACATGAAGATTTAAATCAAATGGTGGTATCGAACCCGGCTGAGAAGAAGGCGATTTCTGAATTAACTCCCGAAGAAGAGAAGATGAGAGAATGTTTACCAGTTAGATTAGCATCGACTATAGAATGGGAACGATACTTGAAATTGAACTTCTCAGTGATTGTTGATTATTTCCAAGGTCAATACTTATCGCAATTAAAATGTTTGGAATGTCAGGCAACATCTACAACATATAATGCATTTACTGTTTTATCGTTGCCTATACCTAGTAATAATGCCATGAACATTCTGTTGGATGACTGTTTGAAAGAGTTCACCACTGTGGAGTTATTAGACGACAATAATAGATGGAGATGTCCCAACTGCAAGCGTCAAACCAAATCAACCAAGAAAATATCAATTACGAGGTTACCGCAAGTATTGATCATTCATTTCAAACGATTCAAATTATCGCCTCAAGGATATTTCAATAAGCTAGATACATTTATTAAATATCCCGTTAAGGATGTGTTAGACCTAACTAAATATTGGCCTCCAGTAGGTACTGCTTTCAGTCCAACCCAAGGCTACACCAAAGAACGAGAACAAGAGATCTTATCCACCTTACCTACAAGAAACCAAATACCACCATTCAGGTACAAATTGTATGGGGTCGCCAATCACTATGGTAATTTGACTACTGGGCATTATACTTCGTATGTGTATAAAGAAAGTGATTCCAAAAAGACCCGTGGGTGGTGTTATTTCGATGATGCAAAGATTACCTATAACTGTTCTGAAAATCAGGTATTAAATAAGAATGCCTATTGTTTGTTCTACCAACGTATATAGATTAGCATAAATAGAATAAAATAAATCATCTAAGTTGAACTATTGCAGAATATCAATCAATTGATTAGAATTGAACTTGTAGATCTCTCCAGAGATCTCACCAGCTATCCTATGCCGGCCTAGAAACGCAAGCTCGTATATTTCTTTTCCACTATCATATGCCAGTTGCGATAACTAGCTAACGTTAGCTCATATATCTCCTTGCGTTATTTTATGCTTCACTCGGTAATGTATTTTTCCTTGCTGCCTATACCAGCTTATCGCTAACTAACACTAGCTCATATACCCTATGCCAGTTTATAGCTATCTAACGCTAGCTTAAATACCAGCTAGCGCTAGCAGAATCATTCCATTACAAGTAACGACTGATCTAACGACTAACCTAAGACGCTTGTGCTAGTCTTAGGATCTAGTTTTAAGATAGTCTACTTCCACCACCTTCAACCTCGGATGATTCTCCACCACTCCCTTGGACATCCCCGTCCACAACCACTCGACCTTATCACCCTTATCCACCTTAACCTCTCCCTCAAACCCTTCGACGAAATTACGATCATTGACAGTAATATTAGTAGAAAAGTTGATAAACTCATTAAATATAGAAATAGAAGACCAAAACTGCACTTTTCTTAAACAAGCTACTACCATACTAACGACCTGCCCTCCATTGAGACAATGAATATAGATAGGACCCTGAGACTGGTGGATCATATATTGTAACGCTTGAAAAACCGTCGAATAATCAATAGGAACACCACGTTTCTTCCCCTTACCAGCAGGAGCACATTCTAAATGCACTAGTTTAATATTGCTTGCTTCAGCAAAGGCAAATAAGTTAGCATCTGATTCGACAGTAATGGGATTTGGCGTGAGTGAAATGATTGTTTTCAATTGCAATGTGTTTAAAAAGGGGAAACTCACTTCTCGAGGGTATGCACCTCTATACAAGTCTGGTTCTATAGTATTAAACCTTAACGGCGGCACAAACTGGTTTGGGATCACTGACATTATGGAGTTAGTCGAAATAAACCAATTTATTTAACCAAATTGATATTTCGCACCTACAGTTGAAAAATCATTAAAGACGATTAAAAGTTAAATTTACAAACAAACAAACAAAACTATTTCTACTAATGCAAATGTTCCACTTCTACAATGGGAATGATTCAGGAAAATAAGTACCTTTTTTATATATAATTTATTTTTTTGCATTTAGTAAAACTTCATCACGGTAAATTGGCACATATTGTAGATATGATAGATTTAATTATATGAAATGTGGGGGTTGTAATGAAGTTGTACTTGGGGTTATAGTGAAGTTGAATTGGTATTACTGCTGAATATCAATTAATTCTCACTGATATTACTAATATGAATCAACAAACAAGTATGAGCTGCGTTGCAAGTTGTATACCCAATGGGCAAGTTTGATCTCGTTGCTTCGCAACTCGTACAAGCTGAATATCAATCAAAATAAGTATGAGTTGCAATGCAAGTGGGAATATTGCTCAGCAAGTTGCTTCAAAAGCATGATCTCGTTGCTTCGCAACTCGTTCAGGGTATACCCATTGCTTTGCGACACATACTTCGCAAGATGCTTTGCAAGTCGATCTACTCGCTGCTTTGCAAGTAGATATACGAGTTGACTCGCTCAACCCAATTTCGGCTTCTTACAATCCTCCACATTAGTCCTCAACACATCCTGGATGGAATACCTAGGAACCTCGCCCGGAACTTTCCCCCCACCGGCAATACCACTAGAAAACTTCAAGTAAATCAAATCCCCAACTTCAGAAAACTTGGTCAAGACATAATCCAAATCTTCTTTAGTCAAACTCGAGGAAACACATAATCTCACTCTCGCAGAAATCAATGGTGTTGCTGGGTAACTGACAATAACCACGGCAATGCCCATATCGTACAACATACGTGAAACCGAAGGCATTTTTGCGGGCAAGAAAACAAGCAAGGGAACCACTGGAGAATCATCGGCCCCATAAACGATAAACCCTAATTTCTTTAATCCCAATCTTAAATATCTAGAATTGAAAGCAATTCTCTGTAATCTTTCTTTACCCTCACCTGGATTGATACTGCCATCAATAATCCCTAAACTGGAAATGATCTGGGCAAGAACTGGTGGAGGTACTGATTCAGAATAGTTCTGGGTGATATAGTTTTGTCTGAGTCTATTAATGGTGACTTTATCACTAGCAATGTAACCCCCAGTAGCACCAAACGATTTGGTGAAGGTACCCATTAAAATATCGACATCTGCCGGGTCGACTTGGAAATAATTACAAATACCTTTCCCCTCTGGACCCAAAGCCCCAATAGAATGGGCTTCATCAACAAAAAGGTAACAATTGTACTTCTTTTTGAGTTCGATCAATCGGGGTAAATTACACATATTCCCTTCCATGGAGTACAAGCCTTCTACGGCAATAATAATTTTTTTCCAAGGACGGTGTGTTTTTGGTTGGCCCTGGGCAATTTGGTTTCTAAGCAATCTCTCCAAATCGGGCATATCATTATGTTTAAACACCATAACAGAAGCACCCGAGAGTCTAATTCCAAATCTGATGGATGCATGGTTCAATTCATCAGAAATGACAAGAGTCTTTGAATCAGCTAAAGACGAAAACAAATTAGCATTAGTACCATAACCCTGGGAAACAATGATTGAATCTTGTTTACCTACAAATTGTGAGATCACCTGCTCACACTTCACGTGGAGGTCGGTAGTACCGGAATAGTTCCGAGAAGAACAGCCGGAAGTACCATATTTGTCAACAATATCGAGGGCAATCTCAGTACAAGTACCCTTGGATTGAGCAAAACCCAAGTAATTGTAACTAGACAAGTTTAAACATTCTTTGGAAGTACCATCATACAAAAAATCGGAAGAATTACAACAATTCTCCACCTTTCTAATCCGGTTGAAACAATTGATATATCTACCGGGTACACCATGTATGGGTCTAGCGAAACAATCATCAATTCTCAGTTTCAATCTTCTAACGTAAAAAGATTCGAAACCATCATACCAAGGAGCATAACCATCAATTTGTTGTAAGTAAGCATAGTCGTCGGCCTTGAAAATTTTTCCAAAGAAGTCTCTAATGTGGCCAATGGCAATAAGAATGATATATGAGATATAAGTAGCTAAGTAGATGATATAAGGTGGTTCATCATCTATTGGGGTTGGAAGTGGTTCACCTAAAGGGTGTTGAGAAACATATAAATGGTCATTAGAAGTGAGTTTCCCATATTCATGATCAGCAATGGTTTGTTGATCTCTTAAATCTTTAGGAGAATCAGGAATATCCTTGGTATAACCAGGAAACTTATCTATATCAGCCATAAAAATAAAAATAAAATAAAAATTGGTTGTAAAATGAAAACAGTAGAAATTTAAAATGTTGAAGTTCTCATGAGAAAATTCAATTGATAAAATTTATTAAAACGAAGAAAAAGAATACAAGAATTAATAAAAGTAATGATGCTAGTACTAGTACTAGTACTAATACTATAACTACTATATACTAATACTATTATTAATATTACTACTACTTTTATTATTAGTACTATTACCTATTTTTCTTTGTCTTCTTTTCCTTCTACTACTAATCGTGTTTTTTCTCACTGCTTCTGACGCGGTTGATTTGAAGACTGATATAGAATTGGATTACCATTGTATTTAGTAGGTCAGTACTCCAGTTATTAAGATCATATAGACACTAGTAACGTTGTAATATAACCACCACAATACCACTTTATCACACACAACATGATAATACATCAACTCTACATTACTCTACATTTAAATAGGGGTAATTTTACAAATACTACTCTTTTCCATATTATCATCTATTCTAAAGATACATAATACTATTTACTCTATCTATTCTATAGACTTTTCTACTTGGTAAAACTTATAATTCCTGGCATCATCTCCCATTAATTTAATCACATAATCGTACTCTGGGAGTTCCCATTCCAAATGACCAATGGTTAATACTGTCATATCCAATTCGTTTACAAGTTGATGACATTTCTTCATTTCTTCTTCATTCATACTACTAAATGCTTCATCGAGAATTAGTATTTCCGGTTGTTTTATAATTGCTCGGAGGAAGAGGGTTAGTTTTTGTAATGTCATTGATAATTGATGGAATGGGGTGTTTCCGTAGGTGGATATTTCTGGAAAACGTGATAGTATGTTTTCAGCATATTCATTTAATTCCCCTTGGTATTGGTACAAGAAATTGGAATTGCCGACATTGGGTACCAATCCATTCAAGATAATTTGGTACATTGTTTTGTCTCTAGGCACTAAACTATGTAATTCAGGTGAACTTATACCAATCTTATTGTTTAATTGGAAAAAGGTTAATCCATCACCTGGTTTACGTAACTTTCCATTGATCTTAATAATTCCCTTGTACGATTGGGGGTGGTCTCCCGTGATTATGGAGAGGAGACTGGTTTTTCCAGTACCATTGTCTCCCAAGATTCGCCATTTGGTGTGACGGGGGATGGGCCAGGAAAGGGAGGAGAGGATTTGGAGGGTGGAGTAGGAGATGGAGGCGTTGGTAAATTCGAGATGGGGAACCAGATAATCAGCTTGCTGATTATCTGGTGAGACAGCGAGATTTTGACCCAATGCTTTTTGTGAATCAGCAGAACCAGCTTGCTGGTTCAGCGATACTCCCTGTGAATCTGAACCAGCAAGCTGGTCCAGTTCTTTCTTCTGACCCAATTCGACAATATCACCACTAGCAATTTCCCTCAACCTAACCAGTTTATACCCCTCTTCCTCTACCTCCTGAATCTCCCTTCGGGAGATTCCCTCATAATCCACATACTTGACCTCCTTCACCCACTCCGGCTTCGTATCATGCCCCCTCAACCCTAGGACCACTGGTATTCCCAATTTCTGTAGACATTGACTAACCAATTGTGAACTATTGGGATCCAATCCCAAGAACAAATCATCGATAATAACCAAAGAAGGTTTGCTCACCACTGCTTTAGCTAGTCTCGCCCTTCTTAACTGACCATTACTTAACGAATTGATCCATTTATCGGTTAAATGAGATAAATTAAATAAACCAATCAACTTATTAACATACTCTTCATTCACCTTAACATTAGAATTATAATTATTGGTTCCCAAGATATAATTCCTGACTGAATTAACATTTTCCAGTTCTAGGGTCCCTTGTGAAGAGTACAGTTCGTACCTAGCCGAAAGGTAGACCTTCTCCCTCAGATTCTCTTCAAAGTCGACGTAAACAACTTCATCTGTAGATAATCTACTACCAGGAGGTGATGCTAAATATTTCCCTGCCAATACTTGTAAGAACTCCAGTTTGGCTGGGCCTAATATGATATGCGAAGTATTGAGATTGAAAGATATTGGGTTATTGAAGATGGGTGGTTGTGTGTAGGATGGTTTGAACCATGCCTTGTTGAGTCTCACTAGACTTAGCTGTCTAATGAATCTCATTGTAGTCAAAGGAAGTAACTTTCTAAGCAAAACAAAACTAAGCCAATTATAAATTTGTTGATAGTATTGAACATGGTAAGTAGAAATATCAATAAAATTAAAAATCAATTGAATGATGAAATATACAGTATGCTACATTGTGAACTATTCCCACTTTGTCTCTTGTGTTTAAATAGTTTCTGTTTGTTTGTTTGTTTCTTTCTTTCTCTTCCCCTTGCTTTCGACTCTCCTCTCTGACAATTGTCAATTTTTCCTACCCAAAACCCGCGTGGTCAAAAGGAGACAGAGACAGTTATAGAACTACAACTAGATTAACAGTTACAATGGAGTTTCAGGATCCATTGATACAGGATGTTACACAAGATACACCACATGACAAAACTACCACAGAACAAACAGTAGAGAAACTAGAACTGGAAATAGATTTAGTTTATTCTACCATTGAATCTAATTTAACTTCTTTATGGAATAAGACTTCTACTGAAGCAAAGACTATTAATGATAAGTACTTAGATCAACATAAACAACAATTGTTACAACAATTAACTAAACTTAAGGAAAATCCTATTAAAGATAATTTAAAAGGGTTGGAAGATCAATTAAAAGGTTTGAATATTGATACGGGTGTTTTGAAACAAGTGAAGGAAAATGTTGCTAATATTAATACCAAAGATATTTCTAAGCAAGCTAATACTGCGCTAGATACTTTGGATTCGCATTTAGAACAAGTCGAGACTGCTGCCATTGGTTATGTTAAATCGTTTGGGTCGTTTTGGTCCAAGGTGGTTAGTGTAGAGGAGCCAAAAGAGTCTCCGAAGGAGACTGAGACTCCGAAGGAGTCTTTAAAGAATAAATCTAAAGATTCTAAAGATTCTTTCAAGTACGGCACTTCTAGGTATGATCAGGATTTATATAAACTACACACTGATAGTAGTGGATATAAAGATGATGTTTCAAGTTCTTTTGATGTTGAAAGTAAGACAGATGAGATTGCTGAGTTACTTAAGAAGTATCCTTTGTTGAATGATCTTATGCACGAAATTGTCCCGGTTAAGTTGCCTTATCCTACCTTTTGGTATCAATACTTTGAACAGTTAAAGGTTATTCAACACGACGAGGAGGTCAGGAAGAAGTTGACTGAAAATGAAGATGAAGAGGAGTTTGACTGGGATGATGAGGAGGAAGAAACTGGCGATGACACTAAGGAGGAAGCAGAAAAAGAAAAAGAAGTGATAGAAGAAGGGGAACAGAAAAAGGAAGTAAAGGTAGTATCCGAGAAGAAGCAGGAGGAGACGAAGGTGGAGGATGAAGAAGATGAAGATGATGATTGGGAATGAGCAAACGAATCAAGCTAAGATATAACTTAATAGAGTATTTGACTTTAAATAATTCAATGTGTTTTCAATTAAATAAACATAATTTTATATTTATCTTGATGTTTTATCAATATTATATGTACCGTTTGCCAATTAAAATCCAAATGAATATTTTAACTTAAAAAATGAGATGTGAATCAAGTGAAGCGTATCATATAGTGGATCATGAATTTTCTAAATGAGAAAATGCTAAGGCAATGTCAGTGAATACGGCGAATATTATAGCGAATGAATACTAGTCAATGAATATCCAAAGCTAAAGACTATAAATGAACTTGGAGTAAGCCAATGAATGAAAATTCATCAACAAAAACAACTAACCCTATTATTACTATCGAAATCAACTAGATTGTGATTAACAATAAGGGTGCTTGTATTTTCATAGCCGTAAATATTTTTCGGGTAAATTCTAATAATATATTATTATATAGCAAAACCGTAATCCCTAGCGAATTAAGTTACGATTGGTATTTCCATTCATCTTTTCACTCGTGGCCCATCTACCATTTTGTTGGGTTACATTTTAACATACGATTATTTACTTTTCTTGAATTTTGTGTCTTCAACCAAAGTTCTATTGCTAGCAGTCAATGATGCCAGAGATCTTACATTGACTTACTCTAATTCTACTGTGTTGAATGGGTGCAAAATTGCTTATTTTTTCTGTTTTTGTAGTTATTTAATGAACAGATATGCTAATTAAGTCAACTCTTTGGTATATATATTATATAATTACATACCTATGTATACTACTCTCCATTTGTAACATTTTCCTTGTACCTTTGTGTCCATCTGCTTATCTTTGTTTTCTCCAACTAAATCTCCGTTGTTTCCAAAGAAAAAAGAATTTTGGTAGAGTTTCATTTATAGTGACAGGGAAGCATCATGAGTTCTTCCAGACCTCCTAGCCATTACTATACCAATTCTATGAACTCTCAGGGTTCTTATGAAAGGTATCAATCAGCTATAGATATACCCAACACCCACGACTTTCAACGAAGGATTTGGGTCAAAATTATTAATGGTAATCCTACTACTATCTTAATCCTGCCCGATGATTTGATTGATGATTTAAAGAGTTTGATAATATCGAAGTATCCCAATAGTTTAGGTAAAATATGGGACGCTGCTGAGTTGATTATAAAGTTGGAGTTCAATAAAGAAAAGAAACAGAGTTTATCCGTAAGTCCAGATAAGTTGGGACATGCCTATAATTTTATGAATAATAACAATGTTAATACTAATACTAATACTAATACTAATACTAATAACAATAATATGAATGCTAATGCTAATACTAATAATATTAATACAAAATTCATAACTTTGGAGTCGGATCAGAATATATATACTATTTTGGATAATTATTATCCCCATGGCATGACAATGTATGATGCGTTGATAATAGAGCATCCTCCAAAAGGTAATGATATACCTTGCTACCAACCAAAACCTCAGTATAATATTCCTAACAAACTTATGAAGGAACAATCGGTTTCCCCTGGTTTGATTAATACAAATTCCAAACTCATGGAGCGTTCAGTTTCTCCTGGTTTAGGTAAACTAGAACGTTCGATTTCACCTAGTTTCCATAACCCCCAGCTATCACCCATTTTACAATCTAAACCATCTCCACTAACTTCTGGCCCTATCCATCGAAGATCACAATCGAACCCTCCACAATCTCCTGCGTCCCAAGCAGTGTTATTGTTGCCGAAAAACTTCTCCTTAACTGGTACAGAAAACAAGAAAACTGAGGAAGAGAAAGATGATCGCTTTGGCATGTTCCTGAAACGATTGCCGTCATTACCCAAGATCAATACAGAAGACTTATCAACAAATGATTCAACCGAGGATTCTGCCAAACCATCAAAAAAACCACTGGGGTTGCTGGTACTTAAATCTAACCAACCACTAGCCTCACCCTCACGAACCCCGATATCTCCAAATCATAAAATTAATGATACTAATGATAATTCTGCCAATTCAAAGTCTAAAGATTCGACAATACTAATACAGAAATCAGATTCGAAATCTGTAAAGTCGACTACGGAGAAGGTGTTGCCGTCAATTTCAGTGTTGGTGGTCGAAGATAATGCCATTAATCAGGCTATTCTTGGAGCTTTCCTCCGGAAACACAAGATCCATTATCAGATTGCTAAGAACGGTCAGGAAGCTATAGATAAATGGCGCAAGGGCGGGTTCCACTTAATATTGATGGATATCCAATTGCCAATAAAATCGGGTATTGAAGCCACCAAGGAAATCCGCTATTTGGAGAAAATCAACCAGATTGGGGTATTTGACAAGTCGGAATTGATCAATAATCAATTAGAATTGACCCAGGACGAGAAGTTAGACATGAATAGTTTCCGTAGTCCAGTGATTATTGTCGCCCTAACGGCGTCGTCCAACTCGTCGGTCGACAGACAGAATGCCTTGATGGCCGGGTGTAACGATTATTTAACCAAACCCGTCAATTTGGTGTGGTTACAAAATAAAATTACTGAGTGGGGATGTATGCAAGCATTGATTGATTTCGATGGCTGGAAAGTGAAAAGCGTAGCTTTGGGTAATACCAAGAAAGAAAATAAAGAGAAAGATATCAAATTGCTAGGTAGGAAACAAATTGCAACTTAGATGGACGTAGTCCACAATGGTATCTAGTAAAAGGGAAGCACCGCCAATCATATCTAAAGCTCATATAATACATACTGGTACTAGCTCAACAGTTGATGTTATTTTTTTTTTCAATTTGGCAGTAATTTTTCCGATGGAAAAGCCAATATATAACTTAATGGTTCCTGTAACAATACATAGTAATGAATATCCATAATAATGAATCAAAGGTTGTATAATCTTCATCTTTATCAATTTGTTGAAGTCGTGAGAAGTTCAAAATTTAGATAGTGAAAATTTCCTGATTTCAACAGGAACGAGTTGTTAGACCAACTAACCACCATGTCAGACTCCAGCGATTCTATAACGAAGATATTACCTTTAGAAGTGATTGACAGAGCCATAGGCAAACAAATCACTGTGTTAATGCAAAACGATAAAGAGTTCTCAGGAACTTTGATTGGATTTGATGATTTTGTCAACATGGTCATGGTTAATGTGCAAGAAGTCGATAACACTGGAAGTAAGGGTGAACCTATAAAGAAGATGTTATTGAATGGTGGCCATATCTCAATGATTATTCCTCAATTATAAAAAAATGAAGAAAAATCGGATAATATTGGATAGTAAAGTTACTACCTCAATTTCATTGAAATAGTGAAACATTGAAAAGTTGAAACCAGCTAATCCAAATAACAATTATAAATCATTATTTTAATGATAGTTCTAACCATATGTACATTAGATGTAATATACAATTAAAAAGAATAAATAACTAGTACTAGCTGTAGTGCTTATCCTGGGCTGGGCTCGGCGTAGCCTTTTCAATAGGGTGACATAAAATATATCTATATTTCAAATAGGAGACATATAGAATATAGCCATACTATTTTTATTTATATTTTAATTAAAAATAGATTACTGTCAAGCCTGATTTATTGTAAAATATATGTAGATTTTATTCACTTGATCTTTAATGAATGATAACTCTGGCTCATATAACTTCTAGCATCTTTCCAGCTTCGATCGCTAGCTAATGCTAGCTGTAAACTGAACCCCTGGTAGATTCTAGTACTTTTCTATTATTTGGCTGCAAAATGAAATATTCAAAATTGCCAATTTTAACCAGACTTCAACAGGTACAAGCCTGCTTGATGTATATCCTCTTGCATTATTCTTAATAAGCGCATTGGTACTTCATTTGTAAGCGTAATTTTTTTTTGCCACCATCATCAATGTTTAGTTGATGGCGCAGATAACGTAAACAGTATAAATATACGAGATTTCTTAGATTTCATTGAATTCAACCAAATATGAACTTGACGATTAGTGTGGAGGCTACAGGTGCTATCATTGCTGTGGATATACCAGGTTCTTTACCCTTGGACGATTTCAAGGCTTATTTACAAGCAGAAACTGGTATTGAACCCAGTAAGCAAATATTGAAATTTAATGGAAAGACTCTAAGAGAGAACAAACCGTTGGAGGAGTTGAATATCAAAGATAACGACTTGATTGTCGTCGCTGAATTGAGGAGTGCTCCAGCTGCTGTTGGTGGTGCATCAGATTCTATGGATGGTCAATTTGAGTTGGCTCGTCAACAATTATTATCGAACTCGACTTTATTGGATCAAATCAAAGCTTCTAATCCGGATATTGAATCTATAGTCCATGATCCTGCTCGATTCAAACAATTGATGTTGGATATGCAACAACAACAGAATTCAGCTTCGGCAGCTCAACAACAAGAGTTGGCACGTTTGGAACAGAACCCAGATGATCCCCAGGCACAAGCACGGATCTTGGAATTGATAAGACAAGAACAGATTGATGAGAATTATAAATTGGCTTATGATATCACACCAGAGTCGTTTGCTAGCGTGACAATGTTGTATATTGATTTATGGGTTAATGGTCATAAAGTACAAGCGTTTGTGGATACTGGTGCACAATCAACTATCATCAGTCCCAGATTGGCTGAGAAGTGTGGAATAGATAGGTTGATTGATAGACGTTTCATTGGGGAAGCTAGAGGTGTGGGATCCCAGAAAATTGAAGGTAAGATCCATTCGACGCCAATTAAAATTGGTGATTCCGATATTGAAATTCCTTGTAGTTTCATGGTCTTGGATACTCTGGTCGACTTGTTGTTTGGTTTAGATATGTTGAGAAGACACAAATGTATCATTGATTTGGTCAAGGGTGAAATGGTTGTTGGAGATCATATCACGACAAAATTCTTGCCAGAGCTGGAAATTGCTAATAATCCATTCACTGGGGGCACTGGAGGCCCTGGGCAGAGCTTAGGCGGGAATATCTTTTCTGAACCTTTGCCAGCACCCACCAATGCTGCGGGGCAAGCAGCGGTGAAAAGACAAAATACAGGCAAATCAACATCATCTTTATCAACTCCTTCAACCAATTCCACAGCTTCGTCTACTTCTTATAAACCACTGGACGCTGAAATTTCCCAATTGATTGATCTTGGGTTCAGTAAAGATGAAGCGGTCAAAGCATTGTTACTGACGAATGGTAATATGGATATGGCAGCATCGTTGTTGTTCCAATAGAACAATAAAAATATGCATTATAACAAGGATATATAAATAAAATAAATGAAGATAAATGCAAATCGTTTATAGTTAAAATTATGACGACCTAATCAGCAGAGAACAAAAATATAGAAATATAGAGAAAGGCTAAAAACTTTCTGCCGATTAATCGATTATCTTTTAGTAGTAATCTCAGAGACCGTATACACACATAATAATATCTCAAATACTTTTTAAATAGATATACACTCTATGAACAAACGTGATATATTATCTATTGTTTATTTAATAAGTGCCATCTTCTTCTAATTTGGTGTAAAGTTCATCAAAGAAAGTACGATGCTTGAATTTAGCACCCTCGGTATCAATCAAGGCAACATCATCGTCATCCAACTTGAATTCATAGATTTCCAAGGATTGTTTAACTCTTGTCTCATTTGATGAAGTTGTAATTGGCAAATACCCTTTTTGTAAAGTGTATCTTAACAAAATTTGTGCCGGAGTTTTCTGGTACTTTTCCGATAATTTTGGTAAAAGATGTTTCAAAGGGTGGTCGATGGATTCCCCATCCTTTTCGACTCTCGATAAAGCAGTTAAAGGAGAATAGGCTTCGAGTTGAATATTATGTTTTTTAGCAAAATCGGCAATACCTGGAGATTGATTTTGCAAGTAAGGGTGGAATTCAATTTGGTTAACAAGAGGATAATCATCGGAATTTGGAGTAATTTTGAAAACCCTTTCCAAATGGCTAATAGTAAAGTTGGAAACACCGATATGTCTCACTTTCCCCTGTTTTTTAGCTTCGAGCACTTCTTTCCAGGCTCCTTCCAATGTTTGGCCTCTACAAGCCGGTTCGGTGAAAAATGGCGAATGGATCAAATACAAATCAATATAATCAGTACCTAAATCTTTTAAGGCCTGATCAACACTTTCTAAAGGACCGTCAGTCAAAGCAGATTGGGCTAAGTAACCAGGTGAGTATTTTGTAGTAACAAAGATATCTTCTCTTGGAATACCAGATTGCACAATGGCAGCACCAATTTCTGGTTGGGTCGAGTAGAACTCAGCAGTATCCAAATGGTTATAACCAGCATTAAGAGCCATCAACAACAGATCTACCAAATCTTGGTGAATTGTGCCTTGTAATTCATCTGATCTTCCCTTTTTGGCCCATTGCCACTTGGTTCCAGAACCAGTACCAATAGTGATTGGTTTGCCTGATTTAGTGGTGAAGTTGTGAGTCAATTGAACTGAAGATGGATCTACCTTGGTCATTAAGAATAAGAATGTTGTTAAACTGGAGATTTATCGAATTGCGCTTTTTTCGTCAAGCGCTTGTTCCAAATTGATTACTAATTCAACGGTAAATGAGTCACCACTGATAACGATAACAAGTGAAGAAGAGTCAACAATTACCCAGTTATCTAATCTTATTGGTTGCAACTGCCATTTTTCAGAATTTTTTTAAATATTAATTTTGCTGCCATAGTTTGATGATTATATTACCCCACATGGTTTACAAAATGTTTTACGAATAAACTACCTGCTTTATCTTTGCTCTTCATGTAAATCATTTATTGTAGGACTCATATATAATATTTAGCTATTAACAGGACCATATATAATATCCAATAGCTAACGTCGCGTGTAAATAAACCTAATTTTCTACATTAAGGTTTTCTTCTTCTTCACCGGTAGGTCTTTGCTTCAAGACTAAAGGTTTACCGGTGATTCTGGTGTATAAATCATTGACATCGTCAGTCATCGATTCGAAATGGGAAGAAGCGTCGTAGGACTTAGATAAGTAAATCCCGTCTGTTTTGCCATCTTCTTTTGGCTCATACAATTCAGCAATACCCATCAAGGTATCCAATCTAGTTCCAATCAAGTCAAAAGCTGGCTGTAATTCGACATGTGGAGTATCGGTTTCAATGATTGTTGAAATGATGGCCAAATAGAAACCTTTAGGAACAACATTGTGTACTGAAGAAACACAAGCAATGTAAATGTCATGTTTACGTTTGACTTGGTTTTGTGGGATAATAATTTGCACCGAATCCAATTCGTGGGTGTTTGGAATAGGATGGTCTAAAAGACACATGGCTCTGATAACTCTTTTACCGGTTTTTTTCACCTTTTCAGGGAAATAAGTAGGGTCAGCAATGACAATAGGTGCTTTGGCAGTACCTTCTTTGGTAACCACACCTTGGAAACTTCCATCTTCGTTATATAAAACCTCATCAATTGGGGTGTCCAACATGTAAGTACCACCATAAATGGCAGATAATCTGGCAAACCCTTGGGGTAATTCACCTAAACCATACAATGGGTAAATGTAAGGAGATTTACCATACTTGGCAACCGATTGGACGTACAACAAGATTCTTTCGTAAGTTTGTCTAGCAGGTTCGTTGAGATAATCGTCAGTCGACCATAATGCCATGGCATGGCCAATGAAATCCTTGGTACCACTCTCCAATCCAAATTTGGTGTACACTTCATTCATGGTATTTTTATCCAAATCCAAACCTTTATGAGTCGAAACGATTTCATCATCATAACTAGCAATAAACTCCAAGAACGCCTTCATTCTTCTCTTTTCGAAGATCCCCATCAATGAAGAACTAATAGCTTCAGCGTTTGTAGCAGGAACTTTAGCAATTCTTCCATTACGATAAACGTAAGAACCACCAATCTGTTTGAATTCAATGTACCTGGTAACATCGGTGTGGACCAAAATGTTGGTCAATTCACCATTGGCCATTAAAAACTTTGGGATCAAATCGACGCACCAGTCACGGTCTCTACCAGTGATAGTGTCTGGTTTTTGACTTGATGGCTTGAATTTCTTATACAATTGACTCAAGTTTAATGAAGCAGATTCACCTCCATAAAAATCTTGTCTATCAATATGTAAAACTTTTTTACCTTCAACAGAAAGCAAACCTGACAAAATACATTCAGTTAACCCAGTCCCAAGGACTATAACATCGTAGTTTTCATCCATGGTGGAATAGTTGATACGTGGATCAGTTGCTGTGTTGAGGAAATTGAAGGAACAATCAGTTGGTACTGCATGGGAGTGTCATCTGCGGCTGGAGGTAAAAGCTTGGGAGACTTAGACCTAAACAGACAGAGACAGACAGAAGTAGACATCGGTTGAGAACCCAGCGAGGCACAGTGGGAAACGGATAGACGACACCAAGGGAGACGGAAGGTAAAAGGTATTTTCTGTAATTACTTATTATAATATTATATAAAATGTCATTATTTATTATACTATGTCTATTTATAAGTATATGCTTCAATATAATAAGATTGCTTATAATATTATATGTGTTTGTAGATATATTTCGAATGGAGAATAGTATCATTGCTATATATACTCTATATCTAGATTATCAGTTGTAAAGAATGTGTCTTAAGCCAGGGTTAACCACTTTTATGGGTATACAATTCAAAACAAGTCAAGAATCAAATAGTATTTGGGATTAACTTGATACAAAAAAAATGGAAGATATTGACAATATTGATAGTAAACTCCTTCTCCCTTGTTTTTCCTCACATAGCTAACAACGAGTAGACCCACTTGCTTCGCAAATCTTACAACGCAGCTCATACTTGCTTCGCAAGTATTCGCGCTTACACCACATTATGAAACTTCTTTTCCAATCCCCTCCTAACAATTTTCTCAACTTCATGAGGATCAGAAGGAATCTTTGTAAAATTCTCATACCCATTCTCGGTAATCAAAATATCATCTTCAATCCTAACACCACCAATGTACCAATACTTATCAAGAACTGATTCATCAATATACTTGGCAAATTCACCCTTCATGATATCTTTCAATAAGTTTGGTGAAAAGTACACACCTGGTTCATTTGTGACATACATTCCTTGTTGTAAATCACGTCTTAAACGGAGGTATGCTAACAATGGATCGGGGTCCTCATAGTTTGGTCTACCACCAACATCATGAGTATCCATACCAAGTACATGTCCTAAACCATGGGGGAAGAATTTGCCCGAGACTTTGGAAGCCAAGATTTGTTCAGCAGTGAATTCCGATTTGAAAATGCCCAATTTAAGAAACTCTTTCACAAGAATTTCGTGAGCTAATAAATGTAATTCTTCCCACGATTGACCTGGTTTCATAAGTTTCATTGTCTCCAGTTGCATTTTCAAGACAATATTATAAATAGCCAAATGTTCTTTAGTCCAGGTACCATTGATAGGGAAACACCTAGTAACATCTGAAGCATAACAGTGCCATTCAGCCCCTGCGTCAATCAACACTGAGTGTTTACCTTTAGTGGGTTGATCGTTGGTGACGTAATGCAAAGTGGATCCATTTTCACCTGCACAACAAATGGGGTCATAGGCTTGATTTTTAGAACCTTGGCGCATGGCGTGGTAAGTGAACTCAGCATGTATGTGACCTTCGTTATGGGTGATGGGGGTAGCTTCCATTACTGCTTGATGGGATAAATCGGTGATTTTGGCCGCATGTTTCAACAATTCAATCTCAAATGAATCTTTAATTAATCTAGATTCATCAAGAGAAAGGAAGAAATCGTCATCACTAGAAATGAATTCCTCTTTGTGGAACTTTTTATTATATACATTTTGGTCAAGGATATATATTTTCTCATTAAAAGAGGAAAGTTTATTTTGCAACTCCTCAGTATATTTCACTTCATCAACATCAAATCTTTTAGCAGCATCCTCTAAACTTAAAGGCATACCTGACCACATGACATCTTCCCAATCTATATTAGGTAAATACAATACCAATTGATCTGAAGATGAATCGTAAAATAAATGACTTCCTGGTACTTCACAACCAGATAAATAGAAAAAATATCTATTTTGTCTAAAAGGTTTAGTTTGATCACAATACTTTATAGGATCTAAGTCATCACCAGAAAGAAAGAATCCACAATTCTTGGCTTTAGTAGGAGATTGTTTTAAAAAGTGTTGGTGTACTCTTCTAGCGTGTTCCTTAGCAGGATATTTCTTGTTTTGTAAAGCTTCTATACCCCAAACCATGATTAAAGTAGTTAACTGATACTATATTACTATATAAAAAAAGTTGATTTTTATTTTATAAAATATATGGTTGTGAGCCATGGATTCAGCCATACAAACAAATGGCAAAGTGAAGAAGAAGGGAAGGGAAGGAAGGTAAAGGAAGGGTTAGCATTTAGTATTAATAGTAGTAGTATTAATAGCAATGTTTAGCTTATTCTAAACTCAAACTGAAGAGTATTTGATTGTTATTGAGTAAAAGGGTTTTGTTGATGGTGATGGATCTTTGGTAGGTGGTTCCGTTGATAACCGACATTTCCCCATTGTCGTTAGGTTGCAAAATTAACACAGAAAATGGTACAACAGAAAGTTGTAATAGTAAGAGTAAGAGTAATATAAACTAATCACTACTTCCTCTTCCATAGCACTCCATTTCTTTTTATTTTTCCCCTTTTTCCCCATTTTTCAATTTTTAGTGATATTCTTCCATTTTTTCACTACCATACAAATATCTTTATTTGGATTGAGCTTATTTTGGGTTAGATAAATCATCCATTTCTCTTTATATTCTGCTTAATTTAATTATCATATCATTATCCACTATGTATATTATCTAATCTTACTACCAATTTGTATTAATATACTAGAATTATATAGGTACCATACCATAATATGGAGCAACATCTCCCACTTAATTAGAATTTTCAGATATAAACTAAAATTAAGAATAACTAAGATATTCTTTATATTACATATCCCAACCAAGTTTTAGTGTTATTATCATCATCTTATCATCTTCTTCTTGGTGGTTGAAATGTCCTTATTAAAATGTCGTTTAAGATGTCGTGTTAATTTACGACATTTATTTCAAATCGCCACCAAATTTATTTCACCATACCAACTTCAAATCAAGTCTTTACTTAACACATTTTATATATACAATGGAACGATTACAACGATTACTAGGTGCCAGTGGTGGGTTAGGTGGAGGCCAACCCCAAGCAGATGGTCCTGCTATAGATAATGCTGAAACAGTCTACATTTCGTCGCTTGCATTGTTAAAAATGTTGAAGCACGCTAGGGCTGGGGTGCCCATGGAAGTCATGGGTCTAATGTTGGGAGAATTCGTTGACGAATTCACCATCCAAGTCATTGATGTGTTTGCCATGCCCCAATCGGGTACTGGTGTTTCCGTCGAAGCTGTTGATGATGTTTTCCAAACTAAAATGATGGATATGTTGAAACAAACTGGTAGAGACCAGATGGTTGTGGGTTGGTACCATTCGCATCCTGGTTTTGGTTGTTGGTTATCTTCAGTTGATGTTAATACTCAACAATCGTTCGAACAATTGAATAAAAGGGCTGTTGCCGTTGTGGTGGATCCTATACAATCTGTCAAAGGTAAAGTTGTTATAGATGCATTCAGAACTATTGATAATACTACATTGATGATGGGCCAAGAACCTAGACAGTCTACCTCTAATATCGGGTACTTAAATAAACCTTCCATCCAAGCATTGATCCACGGGGTCAATCGTCATTATTATTCTTTGAATATTGATTACCTTAAAACACAGAATGATACAAATATGTTACTTAACTTACACAAGAAAAACTGGCAATCTAGTTTGCAGTTGAAAAATTATGATGTTCATGAATGTGAGAATTTGGAAGGGTTGGACAAAATGGTCAAGATTACTGAGTTGTATAACCAGAGGGTTCAAGAAGAATCGGAATTGTCGGCAGAACAATTGAAGACAAGGTACGTCGGGAAACAGGATCCTAAGAAACATTTAGGGGATACTGCTGAGAAGTTGATTGAGGATAATGTGGAGAGTTTGTTGACTAGTAGTTTGAATGCGGTGGCTATACAGTAGCGAGCGAGCGAACCGAGGTAGCGTTAACTAGAAGATATAGTTCCCTAGAATGTACATTAGAATCGTATTTTTACTGTAGTAAAGACTATCTTGAGTTATTTAATAGTTTAAATAATTTGATACTATTTGAACTGGTTGGAATAGTTCCCGGAGACTTTGATTTTAATATGCTATAAGCTAAATTGTATAATTCTTTAGGAAGAATGTAATTATGAAATTATGAGATAATGAAACTTGAGATATAAATTCATTACAATTAGAATTATATACCTCTAAACCAACGAGAAACCTTTCACTCTACCGAAATTCACTTGTTTCCTCTCTGATTTAGATTCTTGCGAGGTCCAATTCAATTCGCACTGGAAATCCATCACTGAGTTTATGGAGATAATACCAATACAATGACAATTGAAGATGAGGGACCTCCTAGAAAGAAAAATAAGGTTGAAGATGACAGTTCAGATGAAGATATTCCTGAATATATAGTACAACCAAAAAAATCACAACAAAACTCATCGCAATACTTAAATACAATCAATCGTCACTTACTAGACTTTGATTTCGAGAAAGTATGTCTGATAACTTTAAGTAATACAAACGTCTATGCTTGTTTAGTGTGTGGGAAATACTTCCAGGGAAGATCTACCAATTCTCCTGCTTATTTGCATTCATTAGATACCAACCATTATATCTATTTAAACTTGGCTACAGAAAAGTTTTATATCTTGCCTGACAATTATCAGATAGTTAATGATCACTTAAATGATATTATACAATTGTTGAATCCGAGATACAAAGTAGATGAGATTGTTGAAGAAGCACATGATATAAATGGTAATCCTTACCAAGTAGGATACATTGGCTTGGATAATTTATCTAATAATGATTATTCAAATGTAATCTTGCAACTTATAAGTCATATAATCCCTATACGGGATTTTTATATAAATGAAGATACAAAAGGTCTTAATGCAAAGTTTGGTTTACTAGTACGAAAACTTTGGTCGAAATATCTTTTCAAAAACCATACTTCACCTCATGATTTACTCCAGTACATTTCCCAGAAAACAAACCAGTTCCCGATTAATGTCCAGAAATCCCCAAAGAAGTTTCTAGTGTGGTTGTTGAATAATTTGAATAAAAGTAGTAAGAAAGTTATTGCAGATACGTTACAGGGTAATTTATTAGTGACGAAATTCCCCATTGTGGCAGAGGAAATTAACCAACAAGTTCAATATAAGACTAACAAGGGGGAGTCTACTCTAGGCAAATTCTGGATTTTAACGTTGGATTTACCGCCTTTTTCTGTTTTCCAGCAGGATGCCATTCCCGAGATTGATATCACCCAGTTGTTGCTGAAATATAACGGCAAGAAAACAACCCTGGTCTCAGAAACTGAGTTGAGGACTTATACTTTAGTAAAACCGTTACCAGAGTATATTCTCATTCATATCGATAGAAAGTTGGAAGAGGGGGAGACAAGAGGTAATCCTACAGTGGTGACTTTTCCAACTAACTTGGACTTTGCACCATACACAAAAGATTCCCTGGAGCCTCTCAATTATGAACTAGTTGCCAACATCGAACATGAGTTGATCACGGGGCTAGAAATCGACCACCATGATGATCGACAAAATTGGTTGATCCATTTGCAGCAGAACAAAAACACCTGGGTAACGATTAACGACTCGAAAGTGAGTCCGTGCCAACGTGAGTTGCTATTTGCCCGAGAAAGTTACATCCAATTATGGAAAGCAGTCTAAAAACAATAGAATCACCTGGTGTACCATCGACAATGACTGGAAAGGTACAGTCAACTAAGGAAATCTGTATAAAAAACTTTGATTGAGATGTATGTACATTGAACAGAATACAATCACTTGGTGTGCCATCGACAATTTGAAAGCCGACGATGTTTGCCCGAGAAGGTTACATTAAACTATGGAAAGTAGTATCATATACCTGGTGCAGGTTACGTATATATTTGAAAGTCAATACCCGGTGTAATATATATACAAGAAAGCTAGCGAGATCTGGACGTACTAAATATACTAGTAGTTCATATATACAAAAATCTAGAGAGAAGCCAAAGTTTCATAACAAATATACCTGGTTTATATATACAAGAAAGCTAGAGGCAATGGTATTATAACGAAGCCAAAGTTTCATAGCACTTATTCAAGAACTCTTCATCTGTCTTGATCAATTTCCCCAAGTCAGTATCACCTAAAGTCTCAGCAATAGTGATAGTATAAGCCACTAATTTCAATTGAATAAATGTTGAGTCATACTCAATCAACAAGGGAAGTTGATGGGCTAACTGGGAAAGTTTCAACTCATAAAATTTCTTCAAAGCAGGGGTATTTTTTTTCTTGAAATAATCTTGCAAACTATAACCAGATTCAAAGAGTTGAGGATTTCTAATATTAAAATCCTTCCAGTTAGGCAACAGTTGAACTAAATCAAAAATCTGTAAAGAATCAGTTACAGAATCTTGCCAATTAAAAATCAATTTCCAATTAACATCTTCTACTAAAAGACATAATAACCAACAATCAAATAAATTAACAAAAAGCAGATCAACTATTAATTCTTCATTGGAAAACCTCTTCTGTATTAAATTATCCACAACACCACTTACTTTAACACTCCTTATATCTTTCTGATCTTCTATTAAAATAGGTAATTGTTCATTAGGAGAAGCGTACATGGATAACTGTACTAAAGAATAATTAGAAGGAGTATTAGTAGTGATTGGTAATTTTAATTGATTAATATGAGCTAATATAAAAGCAGTTGAGGAAGATACTGGATCAGAAGGGATGATAGTATTATTAATAGTAATAGTGTTGAATATGCCTAGTGAAAAGTTAGCATCTTTATCTGTATTATTTGATTGGAAGTAATAATTGCGTGACTGTTGTTGTTTTTTATTGGTATCAGTAGTGTTAGGTATAGGAGGGTAAGTAGTCAAAGGAAAAGCATCGAATACTGCTTTAATAGGAGGTGGAACCTTCATTAGAATTGTACAGAGGTTTAACTAGTGGTTGATATTTCAATTCGCACTGAAGATTTGCCTGGGTTAGAACACCAAGTGAAGAAGAAGAAAAGAAAAGGAAATGAATTAGAGACAATTGAAGTAATCTTATCAATATTTCTGATCTTAACAAGTAATAGATTAATACTACATATACCTTTTCACTACTTTTAATCAAATCAATATATATATTAATTCTAAATAATATAATTGCTCACTAAGTTAATCCAAGTTTTCCAATATCTTCATTGTGTAGTTTGTTTTGGCTAATCTTATTCATATTCATTATATAACTATCAATAGTATATGTAATAGTACTTCCCTTATACTCTCTGTGAATCCTACTAATTATAGTTATATTAAATGTGGTGCTAATTTAAACATCTTTAATTGTCATCTATATTACTAATAAGTTGTGGATTGTTTATTAAACTTAAAATATATATTAACTACAAAATATACCTCCTCATTAGTGTTCTATTACAATGACTAAAACAAGAAAAGATTAAAAAACATATTTGTAAGTTGATGATATATATACTTGAGAAGGGTAACTCATTTTAACCCTTTTGGGATCAGAAAGTGAACGTTTGATATTTGTTTACAGTATTAATGCTATACATATTCCTTGAAGAACCAATATAACTATTAATAGATATAATTACTAATAAAGTTGGTAGCTGACTAGTCAACGCTAGAGTTAGTTAGTATATATATTAATAATAATATTAAAACCACGTTAGGTCTCGCTAGCTAACTTACATTATTCTAATCATTTCATAAATGCAATATAATCTATTTAAAATATAAATATTGATGAATATACATATAAATATTAATAGCAATATTATTATCAAAATTAATAAATATAAATAATATTAATAGTAATATTGATAACAACGCTTGCTAACTAGCTAACTATCCAACACTAGCTGACGCTAGTGTTTATTTAGCGTTAGCTGCACTATAAATCATCTTCCGCCACCAAATCAATCGACATATCATACCAGGTCTCACCGGCAAACTTACAATTACTTTCACCCAAATTGGTAAACCCGATTTTCTCATAAAATGGAATCAATTCATCATGGGCAATAATAATAACTTTATCACCTAAATCTTGATTCGACAATTTCTGAATATAATCATGCAATAACAAAGTCCCTAAGTTTTTTCCTTGCCATTCAGGATCTACTACAACTGAATGGACACCAATGTACCTAGAGTTTTCAAAGTGACCGGCATTAGGATTATCTTCCGAAGGAAGATCCATAGCATCATCATCAATAACATGGTTTTTAGTTCTAGTGGCTATTATATGGGCAATTAAAGTTTCATTAATTACCGATGATTTCACAGGTAACTCATCTTGATCATCGGAATCAACATCAGTTTGTTCCTTCTGTAATTTTTCAGCGACTTCAGGTAAATTGATAGCATTATATTTAACATTATAATCTCTAATAAACAACCCAGAACATAATTCCGGACATGCAGTTAATCTATATTTAAACTTCTCAAGAGAACATCGTTCAGACGGTTGGAAACCTTTAGTTTCTAATTGAAGACACTTGTCAATATCTTGAATAGTTAAAGGTCTAATAGATAAGTTAGGAGGGAAGTCTGACATTAAGAAAGATGGTGTGTTTAAGTATTCTACTGCCAGTTTAAGTTTTATTTGCCCACACGAGAATTGGAATTTTGACGATTACGTAAACAATTGGGAAATAGTTTATAATAGAAGTAATAATAATAATAGAAGTAATAATAACAGAATTAATAGTATAAGATACCTATACTACTACTAATGTCAACAATACTAATCATATTTATTAATAACTTTCACAATTTCAACCAATAAATTTTATCTTTTTCTTGTAATAGTGATAACAAAGTAAATAATTAATATACATAGTACCAACAACTAAAAATATTAATCTACAGTTCATTCTGAGTAACCATCTTCTACAGAAAATAGTACTAGCAATAACAATAACAATAAAATAGTATTAATATACAAGGTTCATTTTCATTCTAAATAACCATTTTCAACTGGATGTTGCACATCCAGTTATTCTAAATAGGCATCTTCCACTTTCTCCTGCACATCCAGTTCAAGTATAGACTTACCCACTTCCCATATATGTACCAAATTGTCATCTGCAACACTGGCAATTGTCCATGGTTTATAAGGACACCAACTCAAATCAGTGACAGCACCAGTATGACCCGCATGCATCATATATATCTCAGGACACCCATCTTCCGCATCTTCCTGCTGCTGTTCTTCTCCAATCTTGAAAAGATCCCAGATAATCAATCGTCTATCTTGCGACCCTGATGCCAAGATACCATCGCTATGAGGGGAGAATTCTAGCGAAGTGATGGAGTCTGAATGACCCATCATTGAGTGTAAGAGTCCCTTACGCAGCTCGGTGGTGTTCAGCAACTTCCTCATATCCAAAAGATGGATATTGGACTGGGTGGATCCAATGGCGAGTAAATTGTGAGAAAATGGTGAGAAAGAAAGAGTATTAATACCATCAGTGTTGTAGTATCTAGAAACCGGATTTTGTGGTGTCCTAGCATCAAACACTAAAGTGTAGTTATCATCAGAAACGGAAGCAAATAAATTAGCATCAAAATTATGCCATTTGGCTTCATTAACAATATCGGTGTGACTAGTTTTATTATTAAAGATAGTAGAATTATTACTAATATCAGTAATAACAACCGACTTGTCATCAGAAGCAGTTAACAAGTGTCCTTTAGTATGAATACTCCAAGCTAAACCATACCCGTTTTCCAGATGCGGTGAAAATGAATTGACCGATTTCTCTTCATCTAAATTGTAAATATTTACATCACCATTACCATTGATAGTAGCAACTGTATTAGGATCCTGAGGCATGTACCTAGCTCTATTAATTTCATATTCATTAGAATACTTCTTAATAGTTTTCAATCTAGTATTCACTTTGGTGGTACCACTAGGTATTTGAGTTGTTGCCAACTTCAAGTAATTATCATCTTCACCAGAAGTATGTGTTCCTAATAACAATTTAGAATTTATTATACCATCAATCTCTTCATAGTTAGGTAACCATTGTATTGTTAAACTTGGCCAAGTTAAAGCAGTTTCTGAAACAAATTGGTACATGTATCTACAATTCTTTCTCCATAACTCGTACTCTTCTTTAATAGTGACCTCCTGTTGTATATCATCTCCATTCTCTGTATCTGACATTGTGGTTGAAAAGTTGCCAAAGTTACTACTACTCTCTGTATTATTATTATAATTGTTGTGAAATATAAATTTACTACTGGCGCTACCATCTGCTAGTTAAAATTATTAAGAAAGTATGGAAGAAAGAGAGGAAGGACGATTGATAGGAACAATTATAGGATAATCTACAATGGTTATAGTATTTGTTGGTTGCTATGGTTATACTCTACTGAATTGCATTTGATCTAAATTCATTTTTTAAACTTTTCTTAAGTTTGATATCCTCGTTACTTCGAAACGCGTATTTAGAGTAACAACTAAACACCATTTAAATATCAATTTTAGTATATTTTATTCTATATCTTTTATTTATTCTAGTATTATCATATAATATATAGTATAAGTATTGGATAATCTAGGATAAATAGAAGTCTAATTTTAATCTATCTATATTTAATCTAAGCAGTATAATTATCGTGGTTCTTCATTTATCGTCATTTTCATTGCAAGTTGTTTCGCAACTCTAGTGAGTATAATTCAACCCATGCTTCTTCAAAAGTTCTTGAAGATCCACATTCTCTTCTACTTTATTTAAAGTTTTAATCACTTTAGCTGGAACACCAGCAACTACCGAATATGGTGGTACGTCTTTATTGACCATGGCACCAGCAGCAACCACCGAGTGTTCGCCTATAGTTACACCAGGCAACACTGTCGAATTGGCGCCCAACCAGACGTAATCACCAATAGTAATTGCAAGACCATTTTCCACACCATTGGCCCTTAATGTAGGGTCGGTAGGGTGCGTGGCTGTTAATATGGATACTCCAGTGCCACACATGACATTATTCCCGATTTTAACAACAGCAACATCGAGAATTTTTAAATCATAGTTACTATAAAAATTATCACCAAAATAAGTATTGAAGCCGTAATCAAAATAAAAAGGATACTCCATGAAACAATTCTTTCCACAATGGCCAATAAACGACGCGAGATAGTCGCTTCGTGCCTTGTTGTAAGCGTGCACATCAGGGTAATTCTTCATTCTGATATCGCCATACTCAATTAAAGTATCTCTAGCGGCCATTCTAGCAGTTTCCAATCTAATTTCAAAAGCATTATATGGCATACCACTAATCATACGTTCATAGTTTTCACTTCTTTCTCCTTTAAAAGGTAAATGGTTTAAGTTCTTATAAGCAAAATCAACCAATTCTTGGTTAATCTCCGTTTTTAACCCCGTCAACTGGGAAAACTCCTCTTTAGTTAAATCTGCAATGGCCATTATAATGAAATCAACTTACAACCATTCAACAATTGTTATGATTTATATATCTCTAAATTCCATATCGTCAATCTCTTTCGCAAAAATTCATGGAATTTACGTATACCCCCCTCAGTTTCAGTAGCCAATGATTACTAATAGTATTAGTGCAAGGTCATTCAAACTTAGGCATATCTCATGCTAATTATGTTTCTCAGGGTTAGGATCAGAGAAAGTTAGTCATGAGAAGGTAGATGTTATTATAGTGAAAGTGTATTTCCCCAGATGTAAAATATTGTTCCAAATTTAGCTGGTTAAAATCATATTCAGTTCGACTAAAGATTATATGACATATTTGAGTGCTATACAACCTAAGAAACTAGTAATATATTCTACTACAATCATGGTTTCGTTACTAGTAGCATCAACCGTATTTGGGACAGTTTGATTCATATTATACTCAGGTGGCTCTAATCAGATGACATTCTGTACGACATATGTCGTCTTGGAACCACGACATTATGACATTAATTGGTAACTTGATGCTATACATTTTATTCAGTATACTTGGGCTTTCCTAAGTCATTCGAGTCTTGTTAAAGCAGATTATCAAATTCATATATATTTACAAAATGGAGTTTTCTTTAAAAGTATTATTTGCTTATGACTCCATCCAAGTATATTGGCTTACAAGAGCTTGGTCCTAGACCATTTACTAATTTCGATACATTACAAGATATTGTTGATTATGATTCAGTGAAATTGTCTCATGATTCAAAGTATATGGTTTCCTCTTACACATTCAATCACACCCACCCTGATTTTATTAAAGAGTGTGATTTGGTTCATAAACGGTTGCAAACAAGCTACGACTATTCTCCAGATGGACTTCAATGCACAGTCTCAATTAAGTCGCCTGCTAATATAGTCAAAAGTCTGACGTTAAACCGGATGTTTCAAAACTTTATTCCAAAATCTTTATATTCAGCTAAAACTAGTCCAGTAACTCAAGAAGGATTAATGAACGATATGCCCGTTGAAATAGTTCTTAATATTTTGACCTTTTCCAAAATTGCAGGTATCAAGAATTTGGCTCTTGTTAACAAGAGATGGGCGACTATTGTTCAAGTAGAATTACAGCGGAACATCCTAGTACGTGAATTTGTTGGAGATAAATTTGTCCGCGATGGAATCTTTCCTAATCAAACACTAGTCTCATACAAGAAGTTTATGGAAAATGTCTATTTTTTGAAAGAGAACTTGGTCAAGTCTATTCACTTTATAGATCCTTCAACGTTTTTACTGCCATCCTATTATAAAAACCTTATACAGTTATTACCCGACACTGAGATGTTATTTAGTGACAGCATGAACAACCTAACTATAAGTGTCAATCCAAGAATGGCGCACATTAATCCCCAATTTAACGGTGATGCATTATTGAAAGAGAAAGGTTCTTCGTTTATTACCAAGATAACGATTCATAAAAACATTTTTCCGGGTGAAGTTTTATTCAAATACTTGCAAAAATTTCGTTCTTTGGAGTTCATCCAGATTGATAGCTTCAAAATGAATAACCCTTTGGTGATATCTGAAGCAGAAAAGTTGCAACTTAAGTTCTTACACATTTCAGGAGACACATACAACGATCTCTTTGAAGTAATTCAGCCGGAGTATTTAAGGTGCATACACATTGAACAACAGGATTTGAATGGAAGCTT
>JAXQKE010000233.1:0-32298 GCA_037042355.1 Candida sp. Y128-05E | reverse complement strand
ATTCAAAAATATACACATAGTTGTCGAGGATAATGAACATTTACACAATGGTACATTTGTACCTGATAGAAAAAACAGGTTTATGGGAGTTAATTCAATGAGATTGCCGAAACAAGATATAGTATATTTCATTGAAGGAATCTTGTGCTACTATCATGAGTCAAATCTCGAAATCTGTTTTGTCGGGCACTCAGTGTTTGGGGATATAGATTGGTTGGAACGTTTCGGAGTTAAATTGCCTGCTTATCGGTCACTTGATACCCACACCATTTTCCAATATTCAAGGATGAAAAAACAACCAACAAATTTATCGACTGCGCTATTATCAGTGGACATCCCCCATGGGTATCTACATAATGCTGGGAATGATGCATACTTCACGTTATTGTTGGCGTTCAAACTATGTGATCCTGGAAGCAGAGCCCTCTATAACTTAGATTTTTGGTTGCCTGATGAGGGTTGGGATAGAAGAGAAGAGCAACAACGAGACCAAGAGACTTGTACTCTCGTAGACTCACACGATCATAGGTGCGCGATGAAATTCTGTATGAATTCTGGCTTTTAACTCTTTAGATATTCTACATTGAGTTTACATGGATGATTGTTTATATAGTTGTTTATTTTGGTATTTAATTATTACACAGTGGCTAGTTTGAGACATACTTGTTGTATTCTGTAGATTCCATCAAATGATCCGATACCGATATTCATTGGTTCATTTACTTAGAGTCTAGCTTAAAATTGCAACATAATCATTAACTATATATTCTAGAATGAATACACACGATATCTAGCGATCTAACATCTAAGTAGAGACCTGATTTAATTTCGAGGGTTGTTTTGGCTGATTATTTAATAATCGTGATGTTTCGGTAGGTGTTGATTCCTTGATGGAAGGTTCTGGTGGAGGTGATTCCTTTAATTTGACTGCTTGATTATTGACTTGGGAGTAGCCTACTGTTTGTAAGGTCTCGAGCATGGAGTCGCGGACAAAGGTGGAGAATTTTGTCACATCCTCATTGGTTTCCAAATTGTGGGTGTCCAAAGGTTTTAAGACCTCAATATTGATGACCCCCAGTTCGAATAATTTCTCCTTGGCATTGAAAATGTTTGAAGTGTTGGAGATGACAATTGGTACCACTGGGATTTTGGCCGATCTGGCCAAATGGAAAGCCCCCTTTTTGAAAGGTAACATTGTCAATTCTTTAGTACCGGATCTAGTTCCTTCAGGGAACATAAAAAGCCCACAATCATCTTTTTTCAAATCAGACAAGGCACCATTCAACACTTTTCTTGCCTTGTCGGATTTGGAACGATCCAAGAAGAAAGTACGTGATAAGTACATGAACCAGCCCAAGAAAGGGACCCATTTTAAAGAAGATTTTGCAGTGACGGTGATACCCGGTTGGAAGAATTTTCCCATGATGAAAACATCTAAAGCCGATTGATGATTTCCGAGATAAATGGCTGGGTTTGAATGGAGGTACTTTTCATTCTTGACGTTTACTTTGATGCCCAATGCCAAGGAAATAGTGAAGTAAAATGCTTTTGCGACCAAATATTGACTATATCTTTTTTTCCCAACCAATCTCAACACGATTGAAATGATCATTCCGTACAAGGAACAACCCAAGATTAAGGATGCAAACACCGCACATTTAAGATAGAACCTTCCTGTTTTAAGGAAACTCATGGTGTAAGCAATAGCAATTAAAGTAGCCGATACAGTGTATTTATCCATAAGAAACAGGTTCTTATACCATATATATAATGAAATAAATAGATACAACTATGCTATCACTTGCTATGCATGTTTTATTAACCTTTTTTTTATTGTAGAATTTTTGGTGAAGACACGAAAATTTACCCAAAGTTTGGATTGGATCTTGATAAAGAGTAACTGAAGGCCAACTAAACACACACAATCTAGGGTAAGACAACTAACCTGTCATCACCAGAAGTTCAAGCAAACCACCACTCTATTCTCTCCCCTTCCTTTAACTGGTTAGAATTTAGTACTTGCTGCATATTTCAATTGGTAGTTTTGGCGCATTTTACCTCCTTTTACCTCGGCCCTACCACTCTCCTTGTCAACTGTTGGATTCCCCACAAATGATAATTGAAGGGTTGAGGGATATGGTAGATAAGATCTAGTATATACCCTATACCACTCACAAATACAACACCTACTAATATCTCTACCAATACCAATCAATGCAGTAGTTTACTTTATGTGCTTAAGGGGTTGTGAGGGTGATACTACCCGATGCCTTGACAGCCTGCCCCCAGCCGCACCCTTTTGTTGGGTCCATTGTTCCATGTACTAAAGATGCGAGATTTCAAAACTCGTGTTGACAGTTACCTAGTTGATCTCGAGAGATATGTAGTAGTACTGTAGATTTGTTTTTAATAATGAGATAATCTGTGTTATTCTTGAGAATTATTCTAGAGGAATAGATGAAAAGTATGTTGCTATCAATATTAATATGTGGTACTATACTGTACGTGTCATCGATGTAGTTTGTTTGAGATTAGCTGGAACTTCTGCTTTTGATATAAATCTATCGATTTCTTCGAAATTGATTGATTCGAACAATTTATTTGCTCGGATAAATATTGCTGTAGATTAATTTAGTGAAAAAGTTAGGTACAATTGGTGATTGGATTGGTGTTCATGTTATTTAGTTTTATTTCCTGTGGTTAATGATTAATCAGTCACATATAACACATTGGCTTAATATGGTAAATACTAACACTTATCTCCCATATGATTTGTGTTGGGCCGGATATAATTGGTGCATCTACATTTACCCGCTAAAATATCACACATTTTTTCAATCTCAATTTCTTGTCATTTATTGATGTATCTATAAGCTATAAATATTCTATTTGCTCATTTCTTACCATCAACCTTGTTCTTGATGGATTGGTAAACATCTTGGGCATTGTCTTCGACATCCTGGGCGAGTTGAGGAATGGCGGCTTTGGCTTCCTCAGTGTTTGATTTGACCTGAGCACGAGCTGAGTCTAAACTATCTTCATAACGTTCGGCAGTTTTACTGGCTTCTTTACCATAGGATTTGGCGGTAGCCTTGACTTTATCAGCAGCGGATTCGACACCTTTTTCTAAAGATTCATAATATTTCTTGGCATCGGCTTCAATGGCAACAATTTTATCGTTAGCATCGTGTTTTAACTTATCAAAAGAAGCAGAAGCTTGAGAGGATTTATCTTGACTGTATTTAGCAGCTTCGTCTTTCAAATGTTTGGCTTCAGCTTTAGCAGCATCAATTGAAGAGTCGACTTTAGCCTTAACATCTTTCCCAGCAGACTTAATATCGTCTTCTACACCAGTCTTGATATCGACATTCTTCTTATCGACATAATGATGCATGGCCCATCTGTAACCTTGGGTTAATTGAGCAGCTTCATTAATTACATGGCACCCTAATAATAAATAATTCTTAGGAGTGACGGCCATGGAATATCTCATGAAGACCATCGAATAACCAATCAAGGAAAAGGTCATTGGTCCACTGATCAACTCAGGATCTTTCTTAAGATCCAAGACTGCTGCTACTGGGATCCCAAAATTGGAAACAGGTCCCCAGAAATGGGTGGAACAGACGTATCTGAGTGTTTTATTAGCAAATATACGGTCTTTGAATGCTTTGAATGATGACATGGTCTTTGTAAGTTAGTTCTGTCTGTTTATATTCAATTTCTAAAGGCCGGTTAATTGAACTCCATACCCATTACAGAATTTCAGTCACGTGAGCTCTGAAGAATTTTTATTTAGCGGGTGAAACTTAATTAAGGTATAAGAGAGATACGGTTAGCACGGATGATTACAACAATGTAAGTAATAGATAGTTTAATTCAACTTTTACTCTTTGGCTTTCACTGTTTTCTTTTTACTTAGTTTTGAAAAAAAAATTATCCGGATGTATCATCCGAACGTAAACCATAATCTTCTAATACAGTAAATTACTTAAAATCCATACATGTCATATACTTTTCATATATTACACTAAACTATTTATAATCCATACATATTCTAACCTTCTAATATATTACAATAATCTAATTAAAATCCATACATATCATCCATGGAATTGGGATTGGATCCAGAACTTTGCGTTTGATCCGTCAACATGGTTTGTGGTTGTTGTTGTTGCAACTCCTCTTGTGGCAAAAGTTGCAGTTGCAATTGCTGTTGTTGTAATTGTTGCAGTTGCAGAAGATTTGACCAATCATTCCCCATAATCGGTTGGTCAATTGGTTGGTCAGCTGAAGATAAGTAGTTACTCTTGTCATAATACTGGGTATTCATTTGAGTCATGGGTGATTGCGCGACAGTCGGTGGGATCGATGATGTCGTTGATACTGCTTGCAGTTCCGCTGGAAGATTGACTATTGATGAGTCACTACTATGAATTGTTCCAGTTGGTGCTTCGTATGCTGATTGACTTCGTTGGTTCGTATATCCGTACACATTTTGTTGTGGATCGATGTGGTATTGTGGTGGTAACTGTTGATACTGGTTTGGTGGATACTGTTGGTACTGCTGTTGGTGCAATGGTTGCAGGTATCGTTTTTGTTGCTGGTGTTGCGAGTGGGGAAGTTGACTTGGTTGATTTTGATGTGAATATAGCTGCTGATATTGTTGTTGAGGATACTGCTGTTCGTCTTGGTGATGATGTTGTGGTTGTTGTATTGGTCGAGAGAATTGTTGTGGTGGTAAGTGCTGAGGTTGTTGTTGCTGTGATGGTGGGTGTGAAAACTGTTGCGGTGGTTGTTGCCTATGGTGATGATGATGATCTTGAGGTACCTGTAATTGCGGGTTCGAAGCCTGTTCATTCATTGAAATATGAGAACCAGTCATGTTACAAGCGACCTGATTCGATTTCCCTTGACTGCTTCGATCATCTTCACTAGGTGACGATAAATAATAGGGTAAATTTTCAGGATTGGTTAACCAAAACGGATCATCAAAATGAAATCCGTGAAATAAATCCATTTCAGTGTCACTTAAGCTTGGGTTGACACCAATGTTACTACTATCATCTAAGATATCATCATAACTTTGTTGAGATTGAGGTTCATCCTTTGATTTAGGTGATATTTCATCAATTGTATCTTCCAATGGTTCAGTTACCGAAAGTTCAGGCATTGCTGAAGAATGCTCGCTTTTTACACGCTTAATCTGCTTCCTTCGACTCAACTCAGTTTGCTGTTCCCTAATGATCGTAATATGTTTCAAATTCTTATTAATCAAATAAGTGATATTACTTGTCCATAATTTTGCATTAGCATTAGATTGATTTTCAATTTTCTTTTCAAAATTGTTTAATAAAATCAAATTTGATTCTAATCTATCTAAGACAGAATTATTCAACAAACCATTCTGATCACTAGTAACAAACTCTTTGAACTTGTAGTGTAAAAAAGTATATATGACAATAACCCCTTGATAGAAGAAGGCATGTAAAAATGGATAGTATGTCCTAAAATATCTTCCATATCGTATTGTGCTAGACGTAAAAACTTCATTTGTCAGATTAGTATTATATTTCAATAATATTTCCAAAAATTCATCCAACAATTTATACATTAACTCGGTAAACTTTAATATCGATACTACCAAACTCTTTAATATTATATCGTAATCATCATTTTTCTCGTATTTCTTGAGAAACGGTTCAAATACCTTGATTCTGTTAACATATAATGTTATCATATCTTGAAGTATATTTGTACGATCCACCGTCTTAGGTAATTCCGTAAGCTCGTCGTATTCTGGAGCAGTGGAGTGAACATTCAGACTTCTATCATTATTATAAAACCATTCCAAGACAGTGATCTCACTATTAAACTTCCCATCTAATGATATCAAATCCTTAATAGTACAATCTTTCATAAAGTTTTCAATCAACATTAAATTTGAGATGCGAAGGGTTTCGGATACTCCCATTTTCAATAACACTTGTGTACTGCTCTCCTCTAGTTTCAAAGATGCTTCTGTATCAGATTCTATATTACTTTGTAAGACAATTGAATTAACTTGAATTGAAATAGGATTTGGTCTTCCTAATATCGAACAGACTTGGCCAGTTATATTCTTCAAAGCAAACCATAATTTATATCTCATCACATCGTCTTCATTATCTTCATCTTCACTACTAGTGCTATTGGTTCTACTGGCTTTGGTTAGCCCTGCGTCTTCATTTTCTGATTTCAACCCAGTGGAGTTGACCGATTTAACCCTTCTGAATTTACCCATGATGTGCAAACCAATAGCATAAGCAATTGAAACGGCATGGAAAACCATTGACCAGCATTCTTCGTATCTTTGTTGTACAAAAAACCATTCGGAACACAAAATATAAGCTTGAATGCTCATTATTGATTCATTGAGTAAGTTATGCCTCAATTCATCAAAGCAATGAACTAAAATAGCAGTACTGATATACTCTTTGTATTTGTTATAGTTTATATTCTCCTTTGGTGAAAGTAATTCTAAATCAATAAATTCTTGTGGGGTTAACTTTTGAAGTGATAAGACTAAAATCATGTAAAGTAATAATAAATCATCATCGTTTTCCCAGCTTTTATCTTGTATTGAATCGTAATCATTCAAAAATTGTATCATTTTCGCTCTTCTGATAAATGTTTCATAGTAAGGGTTAGATTCAAAAAATAAATTCACCAATTTAACAATGATTTCAAAATTCAATCTGGTTGCTTTTTCATGAGTTTGGGAATCTTTCCATAAATTTGAATGTTCAAATTTGATCAAATTGAATAGAAGTGCCGGTAATGATTTCTTTTCCAAGCTTTGTTCGATCAAAGTATTTGTATGATTGAGTCGAGCGGTAGTATGAGGCTGGTGTCCGTTATTTGATCCGTAATAACTTGGCTGTCTAGATCCATAATAACTTGGCTGTCTACTCGATCCGTAATAACTTGGCTGTCTACTTGATAGTGCTCTTTTTCTTGAATCCCGCAAAAACATGGGAGACTGGTTCCCCATTCCTGATTTTGGAGTATCAATTGAGAAATAATCTTTATTAGGTGTAGATAAATCTTTGGGATTTTCGGATTTGTGTTGTTTTAACGCTTCAATCATATAACCTGAAGATTGGGGACCAAAATACTTTTCCCCAATTTCTGTGGTTTCCCCGGAAATTGAGATGGGTTGTCTAGTTTGTGTTAAATCATCGGGAGTTACCGTTGCAATATGAGAATGCTTTCTGATATTTGCATCGGGCTCGGGTTCATCCAATAGTTTCTTGATAGATGGTTTAGAACCAATTGGTTCAATAATATCAGGCTTATCATGTGAATGCAAATCATCAGTTGAGCTTAATCTTGAGTCTTCAACAGCATCTTTGGAGATGTTTAACTTTTTCAATAACTGATTTAACCGAATATTGTCTTGAACCAAGAATCTATTCTCTTGTACTAGTTGATCATGTTCATGTTTAATTTCATCAGATAGATCACGAGGGGGTCCGCCTTGATCAATAGTGGAGCTATCATGATTGTCGTTTTGTTGGATTCCTATATAATCATCAAAATGATCACCTCGTGCATAATTATCAGCATCGTCTTGTTTATACTTAATATTCCTAAAAGTCGATGGAAACTCGCACCTTAAACGTCTCTTAGTACATTGATTGCATGGATCCTTTTTATTACACTTGATTTTCTTTCTTCGACATGATACACATGATATCGGTAAGGTTTCAGTACTCATCGATTAAATTTGCATAATATATATTTGAAATATATTCTCAACAATTCAAGGAAGTATGGAATTCAAATTATTATCACCCGAATGCCTCGTTCAAAAAATATTTTAATACGATTCAAGGATTATTTATTGTCTGAAGGAAAATTTAAGTTTGAATGATGTGTGATTCCACCGTCTATAATATGCCAATACTATAGATGACTAGTTTACAATTAGATCTGTGGACTCGATCTTAGATGACAGTTTAACGGCAAAAATCTGACTATTTGTTTTTTTTGTCTGGAATATGCACTGGAATGGAATACCGTTATTATTTAAAAAAATCTCTATTGTTAAATTTTAGAAATCAGATTAAGCTTATTATGTAAGCTGAGGTGGATGAACAATAAAAGTACCATTTACGAGGCAGGGGTGATTCAGATCATGTTAATTGTACATCGGTATTTCAGCACCAACAACTCAAGCAAATTACTATAATGGTATTTGGATTGTTACTGCCATTTTCGAAAATTTGCACCAACTTTTGCCTTCGTCATGAAGATCAAGATGTCAAGGCAGACTTGAAATTTCCGCATTAATGTGCGACATTTCCGAGCTTGGAATTACAGTTGATCCAATCCCCGAGGAACCACGAGTTTCGTCGCCTTATGCATAGGACTTTGATATAAAATAAAAGGGCCTAGAACCAGTAATAGCCAGATATATCAATAAATGTAAAGACGAAAAATCGTTAGTTTGAAAATCAAAGCTGATCATATACCCCAGATAAGACGATGGCAATGTACTGCGGAGGACTATCTTTCTAATTGCAGGAGATTGGAGGCGTATCCAAAACAATAACTTTCTCCACATCTGTAGTCTATCTTGGTACCCGATAACACTGTAAACAAAAATGAATTCGATTCCATAAAATGGCAGCAGAATACAATTATGAGAATAATTGTGCAAACGAATCGACACACCCAGGATATACAATGTTTTTCCAAGTTCCAAAACTTGTTCGACCCCACAACTGTTTAGAGCCTCTTTTAAAACTAACATCCACACCTCAAATCCAGATTTAATCAAGTAGTTTCTTTCAATCTTTACGCCATATTTCAATCAAAACACAAACATATGTCTAATATAAACACCAGTCTATCTGTTCCAACGTCAAACCCTTTGATCGACCTAATCAAGTTGCACGAGTAAAACCATTTCAAGATATAAAATTCACACACACTCAGAATTTCACACATGATTATAGTTGCTGCAAAATGAACAAAATCTCAATTTAGGCTAGTAGATTCAATAAGACAAGGTAATTGATAATCAATCTTAGTTTATCAAGTACATAATATTCGGACCAGTACTTTATATAACATCAAAATCTGACAATTGCTATAAATTAATCGAATAGCAAAGAAGGGTTGAATAAGAAAAGCCACATTACCGAATTACATTATTACATCATGTAACATTCATGTCTATAGGATCTACGTTGTCACAAATTGATTTGATATCGGTTTCGATCTATGACAACCAAATGAAGTCTGCCATATTTAACATACTTCCGAATTGGGAAGTCTACCATTTTCAATTTACGAAATCGTTATCTTGATTTCTTATCTATTTCATTTCAACGTGGTCATATAAAAACATGGGAAAAGACTTTGGATATACTGTAACTTAATGAGCAAAGAGCCCTATTACAGTTCCTCATCGTCCACGAGCTATATCAAACCTGCTAATGACAAGTGCTATGCTGCTAGTCACCTAGACTTACCCACTATTGACAATAAACTGATTATACCACCAGTCAAATTTGCAAAGAAAGATCTATTGGAGCCATATTATTATAAGCAACAAAAAGTACAGACATTACCTCCAATATTGACCAACTTGTTCCAATATACTTACGAAAAAGACTTAGACATTCAAGAATGTGCTATTATTGATGAAGACGAAGAAGACGAGTTTTACTCAGCTGGATATGAGATATCGGCTCCGGAATCTTCGTTAAGTAGAAAAGTATCTGATAACTATACCAATAGAATGTTATTGGATACTGATAATGAAAGCTTGATCTCATATAACGACCTTGCCTGTAGTGAGTCTAATTATAATATCCCTTCGTGTGTGACAAGAGTTATTAGTCCACCCGATGTTAATGATATTAATGAATTGAGACTGACTTTACAAGAAAAGATCGACAATCCTAATGTGATTACAAATGCCAAGTCAAGATCATTGTCTATGAGTTTACTGGCTCCTAAGTTGACTCAAGAGAAATCAATGGTTTTCGCAGACCTTTTACAAGATTCATCATATAAAATTGATTTAAGTGATGATTACCAATCAACTAAAGTAGAGTTCTTAATTTAGGTTGTGTTATGTTTATTTGGAAAAGTAGAGTTTTTAGTTTAGTTTAGGTTATGTTTATATGAGAAATGTATTTTTATTTTTATTGTCGCATTATTTGACATTTGATGTCATCTTTTAAGATACTGCTGCATCTCATCACTAAGTTTGGAATCTCTAGTACTAGAAGAATCATTAGAATGAACTTTGTTTACGCCCCACCTCCTCCACCTCCTCAGTCTAAGTCTAATAACAAGAGCAATGGAAAAGAGCTGAACAATCCAAATAATCGACTGTATTCAAATCATCAGAATTCAACAAACTCATCAAAAATGAGCTATAATGAGTCTCCAAATAATTTCCTTGATTTACCAACACATTTACCCAATGAGACCGCCCCAGTAGCGGTTGTGGAAGATAAGGTGGATTTGAAATTGGTGGATCCAGTACCAAAAGAACCATCCTCAGAACCAATATTTATACCTGGTACTTCCATTAGTTTACAGACTGATGAAGATATTGCTAAATGGATTGAAGAACGTAAGAAAAAATGGCCTACTAGAAAGAATGTGGAATTGAAACAGCAACAGAATTCGCAAGAGAATGATAAAAAGCGGAAACTTGATGATAAGCCCGATAAACTGGATAATCCCGAATCAAAGAAACCAAGAAATGTTTGTAAATTCTTTAAGCAAAATAAATCTTGCAAGTTTGGGACCAAATGTAAAAATTTACATGAAGCATCCGCTGATAATCATAACAAAACTCATTATACTAAAATCATTCATGATATGCCAGTGATAATTCCGAAATTATACACCAATAGACAATCTACAAAATTATTCACAAATTTGGTCCAACGAGATCAATCAGAGAATGAAAATTCCTTGATTATCGATTTCATTGAGTTTTTAGATAAGAAAGGGTTGGTTAATTATAATGCAAAGAAAGGTACAAAGTAACTAAACAACCACGAAGCAGTGGGTCAAACTGGACTTCTGGACTGATCCAGCAAAGTCGCCGACCGTTGGAAGTCGATACATGTGCCCTCTATGAGTGAACCTCAAAACAAACTGGTGCATTTTTACTCTTACGAATTGGTTGTTGAAATGGACCGACAGTTTGGGGAGCCAATATCCTGTGTACGTATTTTCTACTCCAGGGAATGGATCTCCTAATATAGAATGAAAGATATTCGTTTTGACCTAATATCTTCAATTTATCGTCTAATGGAGGGATTAATGGCACTTCATACATAATATAAACTGATTTTACAATTAAATGATTTGTGTATAATTGTAAAATTTAGCATAACCAAAAACATTTGAGGAACCGAAAACCAATCCTTTTACAACAATTTTGAATACTGGTTTCTATTAAGTGTCAGATTCAATTGAAGTTGTATCGAAACCACTTAGAACATATATGGCCCTACACTGATTACTTAAGTATGTATATTCCACAATTCCGCTCTAATTCTCCAATCAATACAAATCACCATGATAATTCTTAGTAGCATCGAGCATTATACTGCACTGTTTTCCAATTTCACCCAATTTATCAATAACAATTTCGTTACCTTCGCCAAAACCATAAATTGAAAAATTTAACCCGACATCTTTACAAAAATCAATAACATATGGTTGAGCCTTTCGTAAATTATGTTTTGGAAGTCTTGGAAATAAATGATGGATTGCTTGGAACTGTAATCCTCCATGGAAGAAATCCAACCATTCAGGGCAATCGACGTCCATGGTAGTTCTCAATTGTCTAGATGGGAACGACTCGCTGACTCCTAAATCAGCAGTCGACATGGCAAAATGGGAGAGCGTGATTTGAACATGTACCATCATGGTGGCGATATGACTGACCATGATATAATTGAACCTATTCCAGCCGCCATCAATTGATTTTGTGACCACCAAGTAGAAAAACCAAAAGAAAAACCACGACAATCCCACCAATTCAAAGTATCTGAACCAAGCAGCTTTACCATGACGGGGTCCTTTTCCTAATAACAAATATTCCCATGATAATCTATAAAGATTAAATCTACCAAAACACAAAATTGGATAATAAAGGTATTTCTGATATGGGACCAAAAACTGGGCTGCTTTATCGAAAGTCAATTCACGATCATAGTAAGTAGAATAAACATTTTTGAACAAACGTACACTAACAGCGAAAAATGGCAAATGTTGAATATCCGGATCGTGAACGGGATCATTGGTAATAAGATGATGGACATTATGACTTTTTTTCCACCACCCCAAACTTAAACCACCACAAAAATTAGCAATGATGGTACCAAAGATGTTATCGAATTGATAATTGTGAGTGATGGAAATATGACCAGCATCATGGGCTATGAATGTCATTTGGTGCCAGGCAAACCCCATGCAAATGGCACTGCCAAACAAGTAATTCCACTTCAAAAATGAAAATGAAAATAAGAGTAAACTGACAATTTTCAATAATTCACGTATATAGTTCCAATAATCACACTGATATAACCCCAAGTCAATAACTTTCTTGTGTAATTCATCATACTTATCTCTTAACATTTCTTGAGTTGCATAATCCAAATTGGGAATTTCATCAAGATCTTTTTGAGTTAATTGATTATCGAAATTATCAAGCAAAATCTTAGGATCAACAATCTTCCCCTGTTTACGTGATTTCAAAACTTTTTGTGCATTTTCCTTAGTTAATACCTGATTTTGAGGGACAACAGGCGCAACTTTACCCTTTGGATAACCTAACCCAGATTGAGCGGTTAAAAATGATTCTGAAAGAGATGAACTCGAAGAGTTTAGGTCTAAATCAGAATTCGATCTTGAAGACTCGTCCATCTTTTCTTCCAAAGTCTTGAATTCAGAAGCAGTATAATCAGCACCTTGAATTGGAGGTAACAAATTAGTCCATTTATAATCAATTTCACCAATTTTCCATTTCAAGAAAGTCTTGATAGTTTCTTCGCCATGGTAAGCATGCATTTCATCACTCGACTCTCTTCCTATCATATGGTAAACTGCCGTTTCACCACCAGGATGAAATTTCAACCAAGATGTTAAATTTAGTACATTTCTACCATAGATTATAATTGCTTTTCCTTCAGCAATGAATCCTATGATCTGTTGTCTACTTAGTACCTTCAGTGACATTATAGTATGTGAATCAACTCAGCTCCTATGTCAACCAACTCAGTTCTAATATGTAACAATTTTCTTTTCAACCACGGTCCCAATTAAGCTATTTTTCTTTGTGCCGCAGTTGATCCGCATTGGGCGAAGTTGCAGATTTTAAACAAATCAATATACTGGGAAACAAAATCATTTTTTATTTTGACATTTACAAGAACTAGTAACGACTATCTAATACTAGTTACCATTTTTTTTTCCTAGTAACATCTATTTAAGATTTCAAGTGTTATTGGCATAACTATAGGAAGTAAGAAATTATCATTCAAACTAGAACTTCCTTCCAACACACCAGTTATGATTGTAGTTACTACTATATTCTCCCAATTAGAAATTGGACTGTATCCCGGTTGGGAAGACATGTAGAAATCAATAGCATAGAATGCTGCAAAGGAACTTAACACAAAAGCAATACTTCCTTGTACTGATTTATTAGATCCTCTCCATTTGACATATCCCCATTTTCTTCCAATTATAGATGCCATGGAGTCTCCGACTCCAAGAGCAATAAGACCCATGTATCTGATAATAGTGGCATTGTCATTAACCACATAGTCATAGACTATTGGTAAAGTAACACCCAGTACTAAGTAGATATAAGATAAGTTCAATGGGCCATGTAAATCTTTAGTGTCTTGGAACTTACCAAGTAATTGGTATAATATTCTTCCAACAAAAGATAATTGAGTGGAACGGATCATTTCTGTAAGAATGAATAATACAATTGCTCCTAATAAACAGATTAATGTGAATTCTATCTTAGTGGTTAAGATATCACGGTTAAATAAAAGGATAATCATTATAAGGAAATGCCAGATCTTTCTTCTGGTGTTGGGGCCTAATCTGTCGACATTTAAGAAGACTATTGGAATAACCACTGCTAATATTGATAACCATATGGATAAGATTTGTACATTTTCTTCGTCTTGGAAAATATAATTGTATAACCACACCAAAGCATTTTCTTTTAAAATGAAGTAGAGTTGGTAAATTGTTAAGAAGTAGAATATTCCACCAAAAATTACTCCACTTGCCAATTGTGGTAACACATCATAAAGTGGGTACACCATAAGACTTGCAACAACAATACTGATTAACAATTTTTGGAATATTTGAAAAGGTAAAAATTGGTTTACCAACTCATTATTGAAAAATAAATTAACCATTGCTAAAGATAATAATTGAGTTTCCGTTTTGCCAATACTTTTACCTTGACCAATATACTTGAAAGCGTACATGAAGATGGTATGCACAAACACCATTTGAACAAAACCAAATATTTCTATAGTTTCTGTTTCATGGTAAACGGAATAAAACATGACACTGCAAAACATACTGAACAAAGGGTGTAAATTATCAGCAATGAAATAGTTCAAACAAAGGTTAGCTAAAAAGTAATCTTTATCGAAATTAATCACAGAATACAAAGTAGGGAAGATAATACTGTAGAACTGATTGAATTCGGGCATTACCGAACCACGGTCTTTGTTCTTGACGAAATTAAGGATTAATCCTGAAGCTACCCCCAACGCATTGAACCCAATGACTTGCCAAGTGTCGTTCAACACGGGGAAATTGTCTAATTTAATATAGATAATATCAATTATGTAGACAAATACCGATAATTGCACGAAAAATAACAAAGTCATGTTATCGTTAAGATAATCTTGGATTCTATAGATAATCTTCAACGCAGTTGGTGAATTTTCGACGTCATCCTCACCATCAGCAAATGGTTTTTGAATTGGCTCTGGTTGTTCAATTTTTTCAGGTTTTGGTTCTATTTCTTCAGCTGAGTTGGTTCCTTGAAAAATAGCTGCTGTGGATTTATTCACAGGAGCTGTCTCTTTAGCTTGAGCTCTCTTTCGTGCCATTGTAAATGAACCCTGCCGTTTTTCGTTGAATATTATATTCTACCCCAAACTCATCTACTCTGGTAAGAGTCAACGAATTACCAAAAAAAGATAGGTTATATACAGGAAATATTTTGCAACCATTAGGAAAGAACAGATATGAACGGATAGGAAAGCAATAATGAGAAGAATACTTCACTTTGAGGTTACCAAGATTGATATGATGATATTTCAGCCCTTTTATTGAGTCCTGGAACATTAAGACCAATATTATTCTATCTAAAGAGTTCAATATTGAACCGATTCACTTGAATTTGGTTTTATAAGAAAGCCAGAAGGTATTGTCATAAACTCGAAAGTATCGTCGTCTCTTTGGTAAAGTCTTTCTAGTGTTAATCTCTGTTTGTTTGAATTTAACCAATTGAAAACATTCCTGTATATTGATATTTTGATTTTGATTTTGAGATCCAAGGTAAAATTGAACTACCACATTATTCAAGTATTGACAACTTGGTTTTATAGACCACACATTGTTAAATTGGTGTATTTGTTGTGACATAAATACTTTGAATATATTAATACTTGTCTAATTGCCAATTTGACGCGTTTTCAAGTTGAAACTAAAGAAATAATACGCGTCGTAATAAGCTATTCAAAATGCACATTAAGAAAATCATAATCCAAGGGTTCAAGACTTATAAGAACACAACTGTCATTGATGATTTGAGTCCCAAACATAACGTTGTTGTCGGAAGAAATGGGTCTGGGAAATCAAATTTCTTTGCGGCTATTAGATTCGTGTTATCTGATGCCTATACCCATATGAACCGAGAAGAGCGTCAAGGTTTGATCCATGAAGGTTCTGGTACTGTTATGTCAGCTTATGTTGAGATTATATTTGATAACTCCGACGGTAGATTTCCAATAAACAAACCAGAAATTGCCATTAGGCGTACTATTGGTTTGAAGAAAGATGACTATGCTCTTGATGCAAGAGCCACCACGCGTGCTGATATCATGAATCTTTTAGAAAGTGCCGGGTTTTCACGTTCCAATCCTTACTATATTGTCCCTCAGGGGAAAATTACTAATCTAACCAATTTCAAAGATTCGGAAAGATTGGATGTATTAAAGGAAGTATCGGGAGCTAATGTTTTTGAAAAAAAATTATCGGAATCAAAAACTGAATTATCGAAATCAGGTAATAAAAAGAAGGATATCGATGAGTCAATCGCAAAAATTAAAGAAAGATTGTCTGACTTACAATCGGAATCAAACGATTTAAAAGATTATCAAAAATTAGAAAAATCAAGAAAAATCTATGAGTACAATATCTTTGATCGTGAATTTGAAACTTTGAATGAATCGATTGAATCGTCGGAAGTAAAACATGAATCTTTGATACAAAAATATTTAGATGTCATGAAGGATGTCGACGAGCGTGAAATGTTATACAAAGAATTGGAGGAACAGAATAATGATTTGAAATTAAAATCCAAAATGGCCGAATTCGAAAAGGAGCAATCCAAAACGGATTATGATCAATTATTAAAAGTTATTGCCGAAAAACAAGTTGTATACGGTGATTATGTTTCTTCAATTGAACGTAACAAGGCACAGGAAGAAGAAACAAAAAGATTGATTGCACAATATACTAAACTTATCAAGGAAAATGAAGAAAAACTTTTGCGATTGAAACCTAATCTCCTTGAATTGACCAATGAAGAATCAGAATTGAAATTGAAGTTATCTAAATTGATTTCAAAACAAAGATCGCTTTATTCGAAACAAAACAGATTTCTGAAATTTTCTTCCAAGAAACAACGGGATAACTGGTTAAGTGATCAAATTTCAACCGTCAAGAAATCAATCCAGGGAACTGAATTGGAAGCAAATCAAATCAATCGGGAGATTAAAGGTTTTGAAACCCAATTGGAAGACATTTCAAATGATTTGACTTCGTTGAACAATTCAATCAATGAGGACTCTTATGTGGATCATGTTAATAAATTACAGTCAATCATTCAGGGTACCAAGGATAAAATCAATGAATTAAACGATGAACGTAAGAATTTATGGAGAGAAGAAATCAAAACAAAGAGTCTTGTCGATTCGATTAAAAATGATTATAATCTTGCAACAAATATGGTCAACCAAACAATGACGCGTGATCAAGCAAGAGGGTTGGCATCTGTCAAGGCCATTACCCAGAGGTTGAATTTATCAGATAACGTTTACGGTCCTTTAGCTGAGTTATTTAATGTGGGTGATAAGTATAAAGTTGCAACCGAAGTTGTAGCTGGTAATTCATTATTCCATGTCGTTGTTGACAATGATAATACTGCTTCTATGATAATGGATGAATTGAATACAAATAAATCGGGTAGAGTTACATTCATCCCACTTAATAGAATCGATGTTCCAGAAGTGGAATATCCCGATACCACTACCAATCAATGTATACCCTTAATGAAGAAATTGAAGTTTGATGCCAAATTGGAAATGGCCATAAAACAAGTATTTGGAAAGACTATCGTCGTCAGAGATTTACCTTCTGGGTCCGAATTGGCCCGTGCTTATAAGCTAACTGCAATCACACTTGATGGAGATCGTGCAGATACTAAGGGGGTTTTATCGGGTGGTTTCAGAGATTATAAGAAATCAAGATTTGATGCATTAAAGTTACAAGGCAAAAAGAAAAAGGAATTAACTGAAGCCGAAGCAAATTTAGAACAATGTGCTTCTATGATTGAGAAAATAAATCAACAATTAACTGATTTACATAATGAATTACAGCAAAACACTCAAGATTTAGATAAATACCAATCGTCTCGTGAACCAACTAGAATTGAAATCACACAATTAACTAACAAACAATATAATTTGCAACAAGAATTCGAAACATTGAAATCAAAATCGCTAACCATTGAGGTGACGAGGAATAATTTATTAGTCAACTTAAAAGAATTTGAAAAAGAATTAAATTCCAAATTCACTCAATCATTATCAACCAGTGAAATTGAAGAGTTGGAAACTTTGAATAGTGAAATTAAAATAAATGAATCTAGATTGGACGAAATAGTGACTGAAATTTCCGAATTGGATATGAAAATCTCGCTCTATGAATCTGAATTAGTCAACAATTACAAACCTAATTTGAATAAGCTCAAACACCAAAAAGCTTTACCTATCGATGCAGGCTTAGATACTGAATTGGAACAGTTGACTATCAAATTGGATACCACTGAATCAAGGTATACCATGGCTTGTGATCAACTTTCGAGTTTGATTTCTGAAATTGAAAAATGTGAATCTACCATGGAAAAAACCAATGAAGTTCAAGCAAAGCTTGTTAAAAAGGTTGAAGATATCTCAAAGACCAGTAATGGTATATCAAACAAAAAATCAATTATGATAAATAGACGTGATGAAATTGAAAAGAAGATTATGGATTTGGGTGTTTTACCGGAAGATGCCTTCGATAAATCGATATATGATAAATTTTCATCTGAAGAGTTATTAACCAAGTTAAATAAAATCAATGAAGATTTGAACAAATATTCAAATGTGAATAAGAAAGCCTTGGAACAATTCAACACTTTCACTAAAGAACATGAAGAGTTAATGACTAGAAGAGTGGAATTGGACGAGAGTAGTGAATCGATCGAACAGTTAATTGTTAATTTACAAACCCAAAAAGATCAAGCAATTAAAAATAGTTTCCAAAAAATTTCCGAAAGCTTCCACCAGATTTTTGGAAAGTTGGTACCATTGGGTATTGGTAATTTGGTTATGCAAAAAGATGGAGATGATATTGATTCATATGTTGGTGTTTCGATTCAAGTTTCTTTCAATTCAAAGCATGATGAACAACAAAGAATTGAACAATTATCGGGAGGCCAGAAATCATTATGTGCCATAGCATTAATTTTGGCAATTCAAACTTGTGATCCTGCTCCATTTTATCTTTTAGATGAAATCGATGCCAATTTAGATTCTCAATATAGGACTGCAGTTGCGTCGATGATTTGTGCATTAAGTTCAAAAGCCCAGTTTATTTGCACCACCTTCAGACCAGAAATGTTACAAGTAGCAGAGAGATTTTACGGTGTATCGTTTGATAATAAAGTCAGTACTATTGCCGAAATAAATCTTGATAGAGCCATGGATTTCGTCGAGAATCAGGAAACAAGATAATCAATGAAGACAATTTGCATGCTACCATGCATCTTTTCGAATCCAACTAAATATGATATAACAAAACTATCAGATCACCTATCAAGTATTATTTTTAAAGATTCCCCCTACTTAATGCGGCTATGATGACACAATATTGAATATCGCGAATCATAGCCTTATGCGAGTTTTTAACCGAATGTAATGAATAAACCTAAAGATTTATGGACAGCTCATCGCTGGAAGGTTAAGTGGATCAAACCTGATAGTACTATCACTACAGGAGTTTACAATGTTATTCCGTTTATAGAAGATATCAATCACATAATGTAATACAAATATCTAATCTAACAGTATAAAACCCCTGTCGTCATTCAATCCAAGCTGAAATTCACCACTAAGTCTAGACTGTAATCTAAATCAACAGTAGTAAGTTGTAATCTTGGGCTTGGAACTTCACGATACCAAGAAAATTATTGACTGCGGCGAGTTGATTTATTAATAGCCAGAATATTGCTACGGCGGTGACGATGAATGAGCTGAGCATAGTGAGAGGTCACGGAGAGATGTACATTATGCATTATGTTCGGTATACAGTTGCAACAGGTATCAGTTAAAATAGTGATCTATTTCATCCTACTAAGTGCTAATACGTCGGACCTGCATTTATCAGGCTTGGTATAAAATATAAATATCACTACGTAACCAACTTTTCAAATTATTCAAATAATTATTCAAATTTAACAATGGTATGTATAGGGTCCAGAGACGGTGTTATCTCTGTTCTAATGATATAGTGAATCAACAATTCCTCAAATGAACTTATATTAACAAATTTAGGGACGTCATCATCAAGGTCCTCCACAAGGCTACTACCAACAAGGTCCTCCACAAGGATATTATCAACAGCAAGCACAACCAATTTATATCCAACAAGCCCCTCCTAAGAAGGATAGCGGTTGTTGCGGTGGTTGTTGTGCCTGTTTAGGTACTTTATTATGTTGTGGGTTATGTTTAGATTGTTGCTTCTAATTTTTAACAGTGCATGATTAAGAATATTATTGTTAGAGTATTGCTGGTATATTGCTGGTTTTCCAATATTGCATACCAAGTAAAAGAATTGCATGGATTGAGAGTATATGTAGATAGATAGATTAGACTATCATAGATATAAAGTGCATATTACACTTTCGGTGTATATCAATAAACAATAATCAACTTATATTTTGCTTCTTTCGAACGTTGTCGCTTTTGTCGTATATTGCTGTGCTCTCAAATATCAATGGTATAGTTTTAAAAATACAACATTTTGTCTGGCACATGAATTTGTAGCGGGGCTGTAGTGGAGAAGGAATTCTAGTAGTACATTCATTGATTTCTAGGTCAGTAAAGTTAAAGGCGGTTGGAACTTCTTGTTTCTGTATTTGATTGATCATAAAACCATGGAAAGTTTGTAGATTTTGAAATCATTACGGTACCAAACCAGTTGATTTGGGGCAATTTTGCAAAAAAGAATTTTTTATGATGTACTATAACAAAATGAAGGGATATTACTTGTCGACGAAAGATTGCAATTTTATACTAGACAGTACGAGCACCGTACGAACCTCTTTTTAATTTATTTGGTTCTGCTCAAAGAAAATTCCGTTTGCACATTTAGCATCATTTCAGACACCTGAATCCGAGCCATCCTCAAAGCCACGCTTTTGTGAAGGAGCGGGCTAACTACTATACTCATACTGAAGCAGAATGTGTCACCTTCAATTTAAGTTCGAGATCACGACAATTCTTTTCAAGATGTACTTCCTGTCACTGTAGTTTTGGGCAACTCGAAAATATATATATTCGAATAATTATGAAACAACCGTATTGATAGTCACGGGGACATGCATTGTTCTCCGTGTACCGTTGCAACCGGTTTCCATTGAGGTTGTGATTTTTTTTCATCATACGAAGATAGGACTTGCATTAGGCTTAGCTTAAATATAAATACAACCACGGTAATCAATTTCTCAAAATATTTAACAATGGTATGTCGAGGGAATTATCTCTGTTCTAATGGATTGATCTAGTGGATCATCATTTCCGAATTAACGTATATTAACATTTAGTCATATTATCAAAGTCCTCCTCAAGGTTATTACCAAGGTCCACCACAAGGGTATTATCAACCACAGCAACCTATTTATATACAACAAGCACCTCCTCCAAGGAATGATGGCTGTTGCGATTGTTGCGGTGGTTGTTGTGCCTGTTTAGGTACTATATTATGTTGTGGTTTATGTTTAGACTGTTTCTTTTAAAAATAACAGGATGATTTGATTATAGTTGGTTTATTGCTGTTCTATATTGTATTCAGCAAAAGAATCTGCCTAGAATGGGTATATAGATTGATAGAATAGATTTGCATAGATGTAAAGTGATAGTACACTTTCTGAAGATATCAATAAACGCTAATCAACTTATATTTTGCTTCCTATAAACATTGTTACGTTTTAATATCCTGTGCTGTTATTGTGCTACCAAAAGGTTGGTAGTTTTCAAAAATACCACATTTTGGCACATAAATCTATAGTTAGTAAATGCCCAAATGGGAGCAATATATTTACCAGTTTTTAACCAGGTCAAAGGCGGATGCAGCTAATTACTTCTATGTTTGTTTAATGTAGAACTGACGTAGAAAGTTTTTCTTTTTCATTTTCAGGTTTATATTAGATTTATGTTTTACGTACAACTTTGCGATATTTTCCCAATAATCTGCGGTCATAAAAATATGTAAGATGGGTTGCAATTTTATATGTTTATAATACTTAAATATCTAATTAATTTATTTAGCAGCCTTCTTTTTGTTAGAAGTAGAATTCTTTGGTAATTCTTTAACATAAGGAATAAATTCTGGTTCACCAGGGATGTATTTTCTCAATACTTCTGGAATAACCAAACCATCTTCTCTTTGGTAATTTTCCAAAATACAACACAAGGTTCTTTCGGTAGCAGTTAAAGTAGAGTTCAAACAATGGACGTATTTCTTTTCAGATTGGTTTTGTTGTTTGATCCCACATCTGATTTCCAAGTTACGCGATTGGTAATCGGTACAGTTAGAACAAGAAACCAATTCCTTATATTCTTGTTGGAAAGGGAACCAAGCTTCCAAATCGTATTTCTTGGCAGCAGCGTTGTTTAATTCACCTGAGACAATACCAACGACACGGTAAGGTAATCCCAATGATTTGTAAAACTCTTCAGATAAACCAATCATTCTGTCGAATTCTTGCCATGATTTTTCTGGTTCAGTTAAAACGAATTGTTCGATTTTTTCGAAAGTGTGGACACGGAAAATACCCCATGCGTCTTTACCATGGGACCCAGCTTCTCTTCTGAAACAAGAAGAGTAACCAGCGTATCTGACTGGCAATTGTTCAGCTGGAGATTCAAACCATTCGTTAGCATGGTAAGCTGAAATAGGTTGTTCGGAAGTAGCAATTAAGTATTTTTCATCTTCACCATCTAAAACTTTATACAATTCTTCGTCGAATTGAGATAATTGAGCAGTTTTGGCCATGACGTCTTTGTTCATCATGACTGGAGCTTGTAATGGAGTGTAATCGTTCTTAGCTAAGAAAGATAAACCATAGTTAATCAAAGCTTGGTTTAAGAAGACACCATAGTTTCTCAAGAAGTAACCTCTGTGACCGACAATTCTGACACCTCTTTCTGGATCGTAACCATCTAATCTTAATAAGATTTCATGATGGGACAAGTTAGCTGGAGCGTTAGTGGCAGCAGCAGTCTTGTTGACTTCATAGTTTTCTGGTTTCCAAGTTCTGACTTCTTCATTATCATCTTCGTTGTTTGAAACAACAACTGATTCATGAACCAAGTTACCTACTTGGTTAACCTTAGCTTTAACATCAGCATCGGCTTTAGCTTCGGCATCAATTAAAGATTTTTTTTCTTCGGTTAATTGATTTTTTTGGGCAAGTAATTCAGAGGCATCTTCTTTAGCCTTCATTTTTTGACCAATAGCTTTTTGGACAGTATTGATTTCCTTGTTCTTAGCATCCAAGTCGAATCTGATTTTAGTCCAGTTCTTGTATTCCTGGATAATTTCATCAACCAATTCTTCAGAGTCACCTCTTTTTTTTTGAGATTGTTTAATCTTTTCAGGTTCACCACCTTTTTCAACTAAGAAAGCATTAATATCTAACATTTTGGTACTAATTAAATCGTCTCCTCTTAATTCAGTTTGGGTTTATGACAGCATCAAATTTTTCAAAATAGGTTGGAGGTTATACGCAGGATCTTGAGACAGCTTAGGAAACAGACGAAGAAGAAGAACGACTAGTTATATATCATGAACAAGAAACCTTAGATTCAATGTCACACACAACCGATATATTGGCCCACCTCAAATAAACCGGAATATCTGAACTAATAAACTACATATTGTAATTGGTAACTTTCAAATTTAGGTGAAACCCCAATAAGAGCAGAAAGTGGTGACTTTCTAATGGAAACATGTCCCCACAAAGGGAATTATTTATTATGAATTATGAATCCCAATATTTACGCTTTCTTTGTTTAAGAAGTAAAGTGGTGTCGTAAATATCACCACATTTTAAAAATATCCACTCTTTTACTTTTAAATGTCGTTTAAATGGCATTCGAATGAGAGAGACATTTCTGAACATAGCAGCCGTCCACGATATATAGAACAAGGTATACTAAACAGAGAAATGACATGCAATCGTTGTTGTTGGACAGGGCTGTTGGAAATGTAAACCCTTTGGAATTTATTACTACTTTAACTGAATCATTGTATCAGAATTTACATCAAACTCACGGAGATACAACATTCCCTCCTAATTGCCATCATAATGCTGCTGTCAATGCTTTATCTTTAGAATCTAATGATTATCAGTTTTTATTAAGTGGTTCTGCTGACTCTTCTATTAAATTATGGGATTTAAATGATGCTACTGAGAATGATGGAATGTATAATAATGTTGCTACTATTCCAAGAAAGTCAGTTCACAAGTTTGGGGTTAGTAGTATTCAGTGGTGGCCCTTTGATACTGGTATGTTTGTTAGTGCTTCATTTGATCATACTGTCCGTATTTGGAATACTAATGAATTAATACCCGTGCATACTTTCGATATAGAGTCAAGGGTTTATTCTGTAGATACGAATGGGAATGAACATAATGGTAATTCATTAGTAGCTGTCGGTAGTGATCATCCCAATATTAGATTATTGGATCTACGCTCTGCTTCGAGTGCTCATACCCTAGATGGTCATAAGGGAAAGACTCTTATAGTGAAGTGGCATCCCCAGAACCCCTATTTATTGGCGTCAGGTGGGTTTGATGGGGAGGTGAAAATATGGGACATTAGGCGAAGCCAAAGTTGTCTTTGTCGGTTAGATATGATGCGGACCAATTCACAGCCAGTCCTGGACAATTTGACTAAACCTTCGGTTAAAGCACATCTGGGTCCGGTCAATGGTCTAGTGTGGAATGAACTAGGCACAGTACTCTATTCAACTGGTAATGATGACAAAATACGCGTGTGGGATATGATCTCCTCCCTGGCCCCGCCCATAAATAAACTAATCAACTTTGGACCTTTGACAAGGAACAAGTATCCCCAGTCAATTCCGTTAGTGCTAAGTTCCAGCTACGAAACGGAAATTCAATATTTGTTATACCCTTCAGATAACTCTGATGTCTATATTTTTCGAACTGTTGATGGTAAATTGGTACTGCGATTGTCTCCAAATGGAACTGGCAGAGCTGCGTCTATGATCTACGCCAAACCGTTCTCTGCCACATATTTCTGTGGTACCATGGATGGAGAGATTGTTAGTTGGAGTCCAAAGTATGAAAAGCTGAATATTGATGATTTTTTAACCGTTGAACCCCAAGTCTCAGATTTAACTACTGAAAGAAGGGAGTATTTACAAGATACACGTTCCCAACTCATGGCTGACCCCTTTTTCAACGCTAAATAGCTGTTTAGACGTGTATAAGTTAATATATAGTTAGCTCTGTGTAATATACAGGATACACTCAATTTTTCTATATTTTTGTTTGAACCAATATATTGAAGGGCTTCACAATTGCAACAACAGTGTAATATAGACACTTTACTAGTCAGGCTCTCAGTTGTACGTCTACTATATTGAGATGAAAAAATTGAAGTTACAGGTGCTTTTGGTGCCGATTCATTTGGCATCTCTTGCTACAGACTCACTTGATAATATACAGACAAAGAGGTTTTTACATTTGGCAGACCCCAGCGACGACTTGAATAAAGTAGAAATGGATGTGCAAGCAAGGTACAAAAAGCTATATCCAGAGGAACAGGAACTTGACATTCAAAAGTTTCAAGACAATGATTTATGTGATTTGGATAAGGACTATCAAGTCGATGATGTCTTCCAATCAGGCGATTTAGTTAGAGTTATTATATTCAACGAATTCATGAGATATATAGAAAATACGTCTTTTGCAATGGCAAAAAGAATAGAGTACCCTAATTCAACCAATTTGGAATTAACTCAATCCACACCAATGCCCCCTGCTGCTCCAACTTTAATCAACAATCCTAATATGTCACAAATGCAAAGGACAAATGAGTATTTTGATCGATACACGGGCCGAATACCTAGCAAGTCGGATTCTCCAGTAGCACATACACCAAATATCAATATGGGTAAGATAAGATTACAGTCGCCAAAACTCCCCACTGTCGACCCAAACATGTCGCTACCCCCGCCTGAAGATAACTACAGTAGTGCCATACCAACAAAACATCACCCAGACCAGACATCATCACCTGGTACGAGAATAACATCAGGAATGTTGAACCTACCCCCTCATGCTAAGCTAGACAAGGAGGAAATTGAGATTAGTCAAAATTCTCATAAAAAGAGTGTAAGCTATTCTGAAGAGTCAAGCTCGGAAGGAGAAAAGGAGAGTAGTCCCATGGAAGAACCAAAAAGTGTGGTAGCCAGAGATCTTTTAGATAAAGACCAATTAGTTAATGATTCCTTCGTGTCTGCATCATCCAGAAATCTGCCAGGATTTTCTAATGTCTCATCGGATGACGACGAGGAAGTTCGAAGAGAAGCAGCTAGATATCAAGATCCACTGAAACAACACTACGTGATTAGCAAAGATGAAGTCATTGATATTTTCAAACATAGAATTGTTCGTGCCAATAAGCAAATGAGCAATGGCGATGGTAAAGTCACACAAGTAATCGGCAAGTTGAGCATCGATATGGTTGATGCTCCCAAAACTTCGGAGTATTTAGGAACACGCTCATCTAGGAAGGCACCCGAGGAGCCAAAGACCGTATTAGCAAGATATCTCGATGGCCGGAGAGAACAACGAGCGGAAACTTTGAATTCTACTAAATCTACTAGTAGGAAGGTGGGAAGACCTCGTAGTCTGCAAAGTCATGATGGCATAACTTTAGGCAATAGCTCGCTGTCTTCTATTCAAAATAACTCTAAACCAAGGGAACCTTTGAAAAAGTTGAACTTAGTATTTGATAGAATGAAAGTATTTGAGAAGAAATTAAACTCTTTGATGAAACCTGATCAAATATTCCCCAAAAAGAACACTAGGTGTGCAATTTATAGTGATGATGATGATGGTGATGACCTTGATCAATTAATAATAAACCCAAAGGTTCACCTAATACCGAATGTTGAAAGGAATTCAAGTCAAGATAATAATCAGGGGAACCAGTCTACAAACAAGCCTATTAATTCGCGAAACAATGAATCCGACACATCTATGACTGGCACTGGTAATCAAAATTCTGCTCCTTTGGCGAACAACAGAAATGTTGGACCCAAAACAGGTCATCATGCAAATGGTAAACCTAAACCAACACCAGCTTTCAATATCACAAATGATGTTAACAAAACTGCTAAAGCAAAATCAAATAGCTCACCCCAGGGAGATAGTTTAAATCATCCCATCATGTCGATGAGTAATGGTGATTCTTCTGTTTATAGTACGCCTGCACTGACCCTCCCGACAAAAAAGCTACCTTACATTCCAAGTCATAAAACAAGGGCCATGGAATTGCTTGAAATTGCAAAAAAGAAAAATACTGCTGCAAAAGCACAATCTATTGGTAACAAATCACACGATTCTCTGCAAATATCAAAACCAAATGCATCAAATATAGTTAAAAAAGCACCAATGGGTTCACTCAAGCCTACACCAAGCAAACGGAAGTTTGATGCGTCATCCTCCGATGATGATGGTGACTCGTCTGATTCTGGAGCAGAAGGAAATGAATCTAAAAAGCCTAGATTGGTTGCACGTGTACCCACACAACGGTCCCACTCGCCCGCTACACCTTTACCCAATTCAAGATCAAGTTCCACGGTCATTCCCAGTATTAATACGGTTAAGCGATCAAATCCACCTGCACTGGGAGCACAGGATCCTAGATTCCGGACGCCACAAAGTGGTAGCACTAGCAGCTTTACGAATTCTATCAGGAAGCCATTATTGACTTCATTGGATGATTTAGCACTGAGGGGTGTACCTGATGTAAAGGAGACTGCAAAATCTAATGAGACACAAAAGTCCGGTCCCAAACCGGCCACCACGAAGTATGACGAAAGTTCTAGTTCGGATGATGATTCATCTTCAGATTCATCAGACGATGATGACGACGATAAAGCTGCCCAGGACTACAAATCTCCCAAGTTCCTTAGTTTGAAGGTTGCTTCTGCAAAGAAACCAAAAAAGAAGAAGTCCCTATTCAGTACTTTGAAACGATAGGATCTCACTTAGTAAGTGGTTAAGGTAATCAGTAATTTATGTATTATAGTTCTATACAATTACGATAAATGAAATCTAATATTTGAGTAAATTTAACTGGTACCCACTAATGACCGCCCCACGATATTCGTGGTCCACATCTGGTAGCTCACATCTGGTGGTGTTACCTTGGTAATTGTGGTTACTAAGTTGTGGTATATCTCTGAAACAAAGGCTGTTGCTACCTCTGGCTGTTCCAAATATAACGCTCCCACATAAGCTTCGAAATAATCCGCCAAGAATTCTTCTTCAAACTGGCGAATGTCTCGTTCATTCTTGTATTTCGTATCGCGATAAAGATGTGGAATGTATTCGGAAACAATTGTTTGGTGCAATACTGGATCATCTAGAGCTTCGTGAAGGTTATACGCAGCAGCAATCTTGGATAAAAGGGTATTTGTAGATAAAATAGTTTTAATGACTTGGTATACTTTATGCTTCATAGTCGAAGCCGTACCTTGTTCATGCAAGATATACAATAGATTTGAAGCCTCGCTGGCTAAGAAGAAGTCACCCAAGCCATCATAAAACGATAATTCATACTTCAAGATACTATGATTTCCCGGGTTCAAATCAAATCCCTTTTCAAGTAATTTGGTTGCAAAATGATGCTTTGGCTTTAGTAATGCACGATAACTTTCACGATGCATCAATGCTTTTACCAATCGATGGCGGTTATGTATATGTGGCAATGGAGGGAGCATAATCTTTTCATTGAGGGATTCCGTCAATATTATAGATCTGTTATGATTATATAATTTGTCTTCCTTGATGCCGACAGTATCAAAGTAAGATCGTAATAATGTTAACACTTGATTGTTTTCATCATTGAGTATTATATCATCCTTCGATTTAATTCGATTGTTATTAGCATTTAAATAGATCTCAATAACTTGATCAATGAACAGACTGGTATCAACTGATGTACGATAACACGCTAAATATCCCAAAGTTATAAAAAACACTTTAGATAACGGAACGCTATGACTGGCTGTTATCAGTCGAAAATCCTCGTCCCTGAAATACATAACTGATAAGTTGTGATTTGATGAAAGATAAAATAAATTCAACAATTCCTTACCTGTTTCACTCTCTTTTTGCCTTGTTTCCTGCCTGACGAAATTATAGACATCAGTAGCTATACACTTGATGGCTCCAGCGCCTCCAAGAAATAGCAAATGATGGAACTTCCGGTAAGTTTGGAAATGTAACAAATTAAAGCCAACGTTATAGAAATGTGTGCGTAGCCATGGGGTTTCTAATAACTTTTCCAACTGATTGGGAATCCACACCGTATGACCTGATTTGGAGCGTCTACAGGTCTTCATAATTGTATTTGTTTGATAAGAAAATATACCTCCACGAGGTGGAAACGGGCTTCTTTTTATTCTGATCATTATTTAGGTTATTAAATGGGACGTGGATTTCAATAAATAGTCATACCATGTAAACAAACAAGCTTCAAATGATCCACATGGGCCAAACCCCTTAAGTTTTGGGTTGAATCGTGGGGCTGATAAGAGTGCGGCTTTGGGTGCGAAAAGACCGAGATCAATGTTTACTTAACAACAAAGAAATGATCAATACGACTCAGGGGAGAGAGGGTAGATAGGACTGTTTGAGTGTGTTGGTATAAAGTTTGGATGATTGTTTTCATTTTAATTTTTTATTTTATTTATCTAGGTAAATTTTGAAGAAGATAAAAGTGAGATTTGTACCACATGGATAAGGCTATGGCTAAGGTTGAGCATAAGTATAAGATAAAGTGCCAATCTTGGTTGACTTTAAGATTATTTGTGCTTGCTGATGCCGTGTTTTAATTTAATCTAGATGCAAAAGTGTCTATTAATGCAATATAAACGATACTTAATTATGATTTGAAGTGTTCTTTAATAAATTGTCTCAATTGGACAAACTCGTCGATTAAGAATTCATTTAACATATTTTCCCCTGTAACTAACCTAAAATCAATCAAGTATAGAAACCCGACTTCGATTTTGAATAAATCTTTTAGCGATACTCCTCCGACCGTAGCAAAAGTTTTCTGTTTTTGGTAAATATCTTCTAGGGTTTTAGTAGAGCATCTGACTGATGCAAGGATAAACCTGTGGACATTGTGAAGAGACAAGGGCACGCGATCGAATAGCAATGTCAATTTGAAGATCATTAATGCCGCGTGGATGTAACAACTGGTAGAAATAGACGACGAGTACGTGTTCAAGCGCAGTAAGAAGTCGTCGATGGATAACGACGGTATATTGACGAGATTGAACACTTTCAACAATTGGGTAGTTTGGTTGTTTGACCGGCGTTTCAAGACATCTTTCTTAATCCTCTCGGGAGAAATATCAGATATGGGGAAAGCGACTGGTGTCAAGGAGGTGGTCTCAATGAGACGTGCAACATCGATATATTCTGGATCAATTGTATCCGCAACAGGTGGATTAGCACCATCATCCGTAAGCGGGGGATTTACTTTCTTTCGTTTCAATTTTATAGGTATATCTTCATCATCACTTATCAAGGAAGATAATTCATGATCATCCTGAACTACAGAATCAAAGGAAATAGGCTGGAAGTTATCCAACTCTTCAAAGTTATTTGAAAACGTCCTTTCGACTCTATCTTTCATCTTTTCCAAAATCGACTCGTCGGAGTCGTTTAGGGTGTCGCTAGCAATATCATCCAACTTGATATCAGTGTCAATCTTATCTATAGAATCCGTACTTTCTAACGGAATATCAACCATAGAATTTGAAGGCAGCGGTATTTCATTAATATTTATAGCATACTTTTCAAGTAGTTGTGTCCTATATTGTTGAAATAGTTCTGGGTTTGATTGCAAAAGAATAATATCCTGTAATAGCTGACTGAAGACTCTTAACGATTCGTATACATGTATTTTATTGATATCTTTCAGCTTTTGTATGAACTCATGCACCAAATCATCGACCACAACTGCATCTAATGAATTAGGTACATCAACAAAAGTCTGTTTGCTTTGTTTCAAAGGTAATTCACTTAAATCTGACATGGAAAAGAGATCAGATCAAAGTCTTGTTGTTGCTATATTCTAAATGATTTGCTTTGAAAATCGCATTCTCCAGATTTCCCCGAAAATTATTTTAAGCTAAAAAAACAAAAACACGAAACAGACGATGAGTTGGAGAGAGAAAGGGGAACAGGTAGAAATCGTGTAATAGAGAGAGATAGATAATGTAAAAATTTTATTAAATTTTTAAAAAAAAACTGGTGATTAAAATCTTATCTTCAACTGAAATTGACGATATCTCCTACTGGTAACCAAGAGGAGATGAAATAGATCATTTTTAGATTTACAATTATCTGGGTAATTTCATATAGGAGTTGTGTAGTTTAATCGTAGAACGAGTGGTACAGTTTCTAAGAAACATAACAACTGATAAACATTATTCTATTTGGAATATTACCTTAGCAAATGTCAAACGATGGTTAACGCGAGAAAAAATTATAGAAAAAAATAAATGCCTCCACTCAGAGTTGAACTGAGGATCTCCTCATTACTAGTGAGGCGCCTTACCAACTTGGCCATAGAGGCTGATTTTATTTCGCAAACTTTTTCGACAAGTTAAGTCAAGTCATCGGTATTTTACAAATTTCAGCGAACAAATGGACTACGCTATGAAAGGTTACTACAGTTTCCTCTACATTCACTCAGTCTAAGAGATGATCCCACGGGCTACTATCTGTAATTATGGTTTTTAAGCACAGTTTGATATTTATAGGTTTTTTCAAGATTCGAATGTTCTTGAAAAAAGTTCTATGTGGCATCCGAGAGCTGAATTCTGAATATTAGATATCTTGTATAACCTTTATCAACGGTTTTATAGATCAAGTACACACCTTAGAGAAAAAAATTCGATGTATTGGTTTTGAATCTTAGTGGAAATATTTACCGATCCAATGTCTCTTTATGGCTCCAGTTACAAGATGACTTGAGTCCATTCCTGTCGAAAATAACTTCGACCTTCAAACTGAGTGATTTGCAAGCTGTAGTTTATCTTTTTTATGGAGTGGTTTTGTTTCTAAGGGTAACTAATATGATGATATGAAGATATCCAAGAAATTGCAGTTTCTCGTATCTA
>JAXQKE010000232.1:0-32372 GCA_037042355.1 Candida sp. Y128-05E | reverse complement strand
TCTCCGAATGGAATAGACTAGCATTGAACACCATTTAAAAGTGATTATTATTGCATAAACCAATAAAAAAAGTACCACAAAACAAGTTTTAATTGAAAGTGTAGTGTGTAGTAGATGTATGTAATCTACCTATGCTAATATTTGTGTAAGTGTCAGCTTAATGCTGTGTTAGTTTGGATTAGATTTGAACTGGTGTAAGAAATTCTGCGCCCAAAGTTAACTGGAGGTGATTTTGAGGGTTCATAACCTTTGGAAATTATACGGAAGAATTGCTAAAGAGAGATTAAAATTAAATAGTATAGAATTAGTAAGCAATGATAGTGGTAGATTATATATGTATTCATCAGAGTATCGGTATACCTTACTCTTTATAACCAAAAGAAATGAATACCATACAAATTTAATCTCCTTCGCACGTTATAGCAATAGATTTTCAATGCTCTAGGCAAGAAATCAGATTGCAAATAAAGAATGATATACAAGATAAGCAATAGAAGGGATGATATTATCTATGTAGTTTTAAAAAATATATTTATACAAAATGTTGAATATATTAAATTATTAAAATAGTACCTATTAATAGTAACAGGTCAGATAATCGAAATATTAAACCAGGATTAGATCTAAATGACTATACTTTAGCTGAATTAATATAAACTGCTGGAACTTTTGGTAATAGAATAGAATTGGAAACTGATACTTTAATTGTTAACTATTTTTTTCATTTATTCTTCTATATATGCAATTATTTATTTATTATTTTCCATTTATACTTATTTTACCAAATGTGGAGGTAATAAGAAGTTAGGTATACTATTTTTGATATAGTAAATATGATGACAGTTGTTACAAATCATTTTCCCTTCGACAATTTGTGTTTCTACTAATAAGTTATGTAAATCTTTTAAAATTACTTGATCGTCTTCCATTATAGGATCCAAGTTTTCTGGTTTCAACTGTGGTAAAGAAGTGTTACCCAAATCTTGAGCCACTTTCAATATACCTTCCCAGTTCAAACGTTCTATTATATGGGTGATGAATTCAGGATTATATTCCACTTCCAGCTGTATCAACTCACAATCTTCGAATTTTAATGGGAAAGCTTCAACTGATGATTGACATGATTTAACTGCACATTTGACAAAGTTTGTAGTAAGGAATTTCATGGTGAATAGAGTTGATTTCGTACTACCTTGTCTTAAGATGGTTGGAAAATGATTTTATCAAAGATGAGCTTATATGTAGGATATTTTGAGAATTGATACCCAAGTTATTCTTGGTAGAAATTGAACGGAAATGGTGACTTTTAGAAGATTTTGAATGATTAGAGCATGTATATATCACATGTAGTAAATAATCCATCGATTTTTTTCATCAGATTGTAGACAATAGCAAACCTAATGGAATGCAATGTATTGTAAAACAAAAAACAAAACAAAACGTCATAAAACAATCAGAAAAGAAAGCAGCTACACCTAATTGAAAACCTCTAACATTTTACATCAACTTACCAACAATATCTAGTATAATAACCCTCCATATCTCTTCTTTTCCATGATATTTTGCAGCCTGATTTTGCAACAATTTGATTTTGACACGACTTTGATTTTAGTTGTTGAAACTTCAAAGTGGCAATAAAGGAACCACAAGATATACACACAATATGTCATTACAGAAGTTAACAGGGGAGTTATACCAATTGTTTGAACAGGAGAAGTACGAGCAGTGTCAGAAAATATTACCTCCAATCAAATTGGAGTTGATCAAGCACAATTTGTTATTGCCTTTACCTAATAACACCGAAACTAAAGACCAACTTAATGATTTAAGAATATCACAAAGGATTTTGGAAATCGGTGCATTGTCCTCTTTGTTAACCAACAATTACCAATCATTTGAAAACTACGTATCCCAATTAAAACCATTTTACAACAATTCCCAATTACACAACAAACCAATCCACAACACCGATTCGAGTAAAGTCATCTCATTATACTTATTGTACTTATTAAGTCAAGGTTTGATTTCCAAATTCCATATTGAATTGGAAATCATTTACAATTCTTCAATCTATGATATTGCTCAAGATAAATACTTATCTTTCCCTATTGATTTGGAAAAGAATTTAATGGAAGGTAATTATATCAAGATTTGGAAATTGTTGAAAAATGATTCCAATTTGCCTTGCAAAGAATTCAACCATTTCATCGATACCTTGATCCATGCTTTAAGGTTTGAAATTGCCAAATCTATCGAAAAAACTTACAAATCATTGCCCATCAATAACTGTAAGAACCTTTTATACTTCCCCCAAGAGTTACCCGATTCCAAATTTGAATCTACCTTAAAATCGGAATTTGACGTCAACCATTGGCAATTTAATGACGGATCGATTACTTTTACCAATGTCGATGAAAATGTTAATGAAAATGATTCCATCATCCATAATGTCTTGTCCTACGCCGAACAAATCGAATCGATTATATGATTAATCTTATATATTAGTCTATATAATCCCTATAATGTATTTTAGAAATAGTCTGGCTGCCCAGTAATATGTACGTGAAATGATTGGCATAAAAATTCAATCATATGCACCTGTATTTCGTAATAGCTCACTTAATAGCTCACTGATAACTGACTTTGCAATCACTTTGCGATAGCTTGTTTGACTTATAAATTATGTTATCATATCTGTCAGTGGGTGTGATAATTAATTTGATTAGTACAATCTTTCACTTCTATCAACTCAAGTAACACCGGTCAGTCTTCAGCTGTTGAACATGATGTGGACAAATATCTAATTTCCATTCCCAAAAAAAAAACTGTACTAGTGGTGGTGAGATCAAGTTCGAAATTTCAACAAATTCCATTCTCTAACTGTAGCATCTTCCAATATCTTCCCTCCCTTCTCATTCCAACGACGAGTAGAATCCTTTATACGCAAAGTCCAAATCGTTCAAAAACAAATCACAATCTTCCTTGGACAAAGGTTCCTCTTGTAGATTGTTCAACTTGATTAACCAGTTAACCAATTTCGACTTACCCTGGAAGTCTATTGATGAATGCGTTGGAGATGCTTCGACCAAATCGTTTAAATTCACCACTAAATCACTTAACAACGGATGTAACTGTGCTTTGGTATTATAATTAAGTTTGATAGCATCCATACAAGTAATGAAATTGCCTGTGATTTCTGCCACCAAACGACCACTGGACCCAGTAGAAGTAGCAGTAGGATGACTTGAACTTTCAACTTGGGTGCTTAAATGCTGAATTGTAGCCGGTATACCTACTTGTAATCGTTTAATCCCCAAAGGACAATTAATCCTAAATTTTTCAGTCATACAAGCTAAGAAATTATCCAATGATGGTAATTGTAAAGTAGTAGAACTGGTAGATAGTAACTGTTGCAATACTAACTGCTTATCATTATCATCTTCTTGAAACCCCTTCAAAAGCAATTGGTACTGGTTTATCAACCGTAAACTAGTGGAAGTATACTTCTCCTTATCAGTGAGATAATCCTTCAAGAAGGAGTTCTCAATCATTTCCAACGTGGGTATAATGGAATATATCTCTGCCAATGATTCATAGATTGCTTGTTGGATTGAGTTTTTCATCAAATCCAGTTTTGAAACTTCATGGTCAAACCTAGCATCTTTGGAACTGGCTGTGTATGAAGTAGTAGCAGTAGGAGCATACAATGGTGGTGGGTTTGAACTAGCCATACTCTCTCTTAAGATGCACTAATTCTATTTAATTGGTTGTGCATTGGCTGCGAAAGTTTGAGAGCAAGAACCGAACAGCTACGACTGTTAAATTGGAAGATAAGCTAAGAGATGGTTAGTTAATATGTTTGATACGTATGACCAGAGGTACCAGGCGTTGGTAGAGAGAGATCCTCAAGCTGAGGGAAGATTCTACTATTGTGTTTTATCAACCAAGATCTTCTGTAGACCTACATGTTATTCTAGGTTGGCATTGAAGGAGAATATTGTATTTACCGATAGCACGGAAGAGGCAATAAGAGATGGGTTCAGACCTTGTATGAGATGTAAACCAACTGTTGCAGAAGGGTGGAATTCCACTCGAGAGTTTGTTATCAAAGCTTGCGCTTTGATATATTCTCAGTCGTTAACTGGAAATAAATTTGATGTTAACCTTGTCTATAAGTCATTGGGCATATCGAAATGGCATTTTTGTCGACAATTCAAGAACTATACTGGGAAGACCCCCAGACAGTTTTACCAGCAATGTAAATCAATTAAAATCAACCCATTGCTTTTGAAACCAGTTCCAGTAATTGAAACAAAAAAGAACTTGAAACGTAAACGAGAGGAATTAGATGGAAATGACAGCTTGGAAATTTATGGGAATGATAACTTGAAGAAAATTGATCTAGACGAAAAATCGTCGCCCATTGATGTATTTTCTCCGATTGATTTGGAAAGTGTAAATACATCTCCAGAGAACAACTTGGAAGAATTTGATGTGTTGTTTGATTTTGATACTAACTATGATGAATTCTTCGGTTATTTGTATCAAGATGAAAGTATTAAGCAGTATTTGCTCAATGCAACCTAGTTGATGTTAAGTTCGTTATGTCTATTGATTATATATGCTTACTTAGTTTTATCTATAGATCAGGTTTATATATACAAGTGTCCAGCACGAATATTAATTGTATTTTCATTATTCATTAATCTATAAATTCAATATGTCTATATATATTTCCTAGTCAATATATTGTACAATGTGACTGCCCTTCTTTCCAAATGTTTCTTCATTATATCCCAATCGAACCCAGTCGGCGCGGGAGTATCTATAAATTATCGGTGGAGGTTTGAACCGATTGAGTACGAGAATCATACCATCATAACTTATTGGACCGGCAACTTGATTTACCACCTGCGGCCCCAATTTCCCTCTGGCAATTTCGCATTGCTGTATTATCCAATTTAATAAATATTCACTTGATTTTCGATCGTAAGGACTGATGGTCAATGGTAATCGAATCTCCATATCTTTGGCCCGAGAAAATTTAAATTTGATGTTTATTTCATATCGTATACTAAACAATTTACCCATGGTGGTGAAGCCTTGGGTATGCGTCAATGGTATACCTTCGTCCAACTTTTCAATAAAGGTATCTCGAGAAATATTGATCGATTGGATGGTTAAGACTTCCTGCGGATCAGTACTGCCTTCAACCGTCAAATTGCTATTGCTAGTTTTATACGATTGCAAATAATCATTATTACCTGGGAATGGAATTTGGAATTTCTCAATCAACCCGGAGGTATTGATCAGATTATTTTCGTGATACTCTTTCGAAGTAGTGAAGATTTTATATTCTTTTCTCGGGGGTAAGCCACCTTCATGGCATTCCAATATCTCTTTAATTTGTAAAGTTAATTTGTTCAAGCGAATATTTCGTGAAGTATTATTACTTAGATTATTGGTCATAATTTTCAAATTCAATATCAAATCATCCTTGGGTCCTAGTGAACTATGGGGAATTTTGGTCTCTATAACTAACCGTCGATCCGAACTATCTTTGGTGTCTATGACTGGTTCGTTAAATTGTCGATACAATGGTAATGTATCGTATAATTTTATCACTACTGGAAATGACTCTGCATAATTGGTTTCAGACTCAATGGTTGTACCACAACTGACTTGTACATACAAATAATGGACAGTTTGTGCATTCCAATGCGGGTAATGACCACTACTTATTATATCTTTGGGTAATGGTATTAGCACTGGAATGTCCAAACCCAATAATTCTTGATAAAATTCACCCATTGGTGGTCTATACGCAGTTGGATCTTTGTAAACAACAAACTCTCGTGTAGTGTCGGTAGAACCTATAGTTGAAGGTACGCTAACCTTCTGTACTGTTCGTAATTCAATACTGACCGATCTCAATTCGAATGGTTTGCCTGCCACTGATCTTATTTCTAGCACTGTTTCTATCCTAGGAACACTCCTTGGAACACCTGGGCACCCCAATACATTGCTAGTACTAGAAGCTCGTAGATTAGCTATGACTGGTGAATTGATCTCAATCATACCCAATGTTAAGTTTTAACTTTATTCACCTTCTCAAATGGTAAACAATAAAAATCTAAGGTTTATGCAGGGCCAGCAACCAAACTTGAAATCTTCTTTAACCGACGATCAAAGTGACGATTTACGATATTGAACAAGTGCGAAATGTATACTAATGAAAGCAGTACTGAATATGTCTATTTACAATTGAAAATCTTGTTTATTAAGGAAGTTTGGAATGGCTGCAAAATATATCGCCATACTTGTGTACATGGAATTAAACGGTAAGCAGTGATACTAAATATGTAAGTGAATCTTCTAGAAACCTTAATCATTGTGCCGACAATAGGATAATGAATTCCACTTCATTTTTAACCCATGTGATATCATATCATATAAGCCTTTGAATACGACCAACCTGGCAATGGTAATATTTATTGTTGATGGTGTCGTTGGGCACAAGTTATATCTGTTATATCCAATTCTATTAGAGAATTGCAGCCTCATTAGCGTAGCCAACATTTGTTGAAATGATTTCACAGCAATAAATGGATCGTTGTCGATAGTCAACTTCGTGAGTACTTTGTGAGCACTCGTCGATTCTTTTCAAAGAACTCCGGGGATAATAGCGTATTGAACTTTAAACTTATCCCCAAATTTAATTTTATAAAACTTCCACGTCTCGACAGAACTAACCGACAAATTAACCACCACAAACACCCAACAGACGATAAAATTAGCGCCAATCAACCAATCGGAAGTTAAATCTTTTATTGAAAAGATCATAATAATCAAATAGATTTGGATTTCATTGAGGTAATGGGGAGACGACACTTGCTTGAATTTGGGAAGTGAATATTTGATTAGTCTTGATAAATGGAAATGGTTATACGATTGGGAAAGTGATGCAATCAAAAACAAGAAGATCAATGAAAAGTCAATCAAAGATAACAGCAATTGTTGAGGAGTTACTTGACATAAAGAAAGACCCAAATGCAATGAGATGATAAAATAATGGATCATACCCATTGAATAGTGACTAAAATTAATTGTAGAAGTTGGGGAATAATTGGTGAATGTGTAACATTCAATACATCTCCTTGCAGCTTGGAACCATACCAAGTAATGAATAATCTTCAAGTTCTTATAAATAGACGGAGATGAAGGTTCAATAATGAAATATTTTGATAAATCAACAAATTGTATAACTATGCAATACCCAAACAAACTAACATAATAATGATTAAACCAACTTTTAGGCACTGTAAGACTTACCAATATCTCAGTAAAATTACGATTCTTCTGTAAAGTCTTCAGTTTACCATGAAGTAATAAATTATGCAACGGAGTTATCAGCTTAATAGCCAAGATACCCACTATAGTTAGCAAGTAGATTAAGAATATCCCAATTTGAATTTTGATACTGGAAATCATGATAAATTCGTGGGGGAAGATTAGCGAACGATTGTGAAAATATCAAATATCAATTAACAAAATAAACCAATTTTTGTTTTATTTTTTAACTGATACGTGTTATCTATGGCTGGTAGTACAGTATTATTATGCTATACGCTGTGCCTTACTTCTTCTGTCTAATGACTCAGATCAACGTTTGATGACTAAGAACTTTCTATTTTCATCCCGGCCGATTATTTTTTACCTGAGTCACCGCTGCAAAATTTTTCACTGGAGGTATATAAGTTTAGTATTTGACTTCCTTTTGCAAGTAGGCTTAACAAAAACAAGTTTAATAAGTTATAAGGAATGTGTGGTATTTACGCAGCATTCAGACAACCAGAAGTCGAAGCTTTCAAAGGTAAAGCTTTGCAAAACTCCAAAAGAATCAGACACAGAGGTCCAGATTGGTCTGGTAATATCATTCAAAACGATACTATCTTGGCTCATGAAAGATTGGCTATTGTCGGTTTAGACTCTGGTGCTCAACCAATCACCTCAGACGATGGTAACTACTCTTTAGCTGTTAATGGTGAAATCTATAACCATATTGCTTTAAGAGAAGAATGTAAAGACTATCCTTTCAAAACTATTGGTGATTGTGAACCAATCATTCCTTTGTTCAAAAAGTACGATATCGATACTCCTAACCATTTAGATGGTATGTTCGCTTGGGTTATTTATGATAAAAAAGCCGACAGAATTGTCGCCGCTAGAGACCCTATCGGAATCACTACCTTGTACATGGGTAAAACTTCCAAGTCTCCAAGAACTAGATACTTTGCTTCTGAATTGAAGAGTATTGTTGATGAGTGTGACGAGATTGTTGCTTTCCCTCCAGGTCATGTTTACGATTCCAACACTGATGAAATCACCAGATACTTCAACCCATCTTGGTGGAACGGTGACAAGATCCCCACCAAACGTGTTGACTACAAAGAAGTCAGAGAAACCTTGGAATTGGCTGTCAGAAAGAGATTAATGGCTGAAGTTCCTTATGGTGTTTTATTATCAGGTGGTTTAGATTCTTCTTTGATCGCCTCTATTGCCGCTAGAGAAACCGATAAAGCCATCAAAGCCGAAAACTTGGAAGTCAGTATCGACGCCAACCACACTTTATCTGGTGTTGACGCATCTGGTGCTTTACATTCCGCCGGTGTCAACAGATTACATTCCTTTGCTGTTGGTTTACCAGGTGCTCCAGATTTGATTGCCGCTGAAAAGGTTGCCAAATTCATTGGTACCATTCACCACTCGCACACTTTCACTGTCGAAGAAGGTTTGGACGCTCTTGATGACGTTATCTACCATTTGGAAACTTACGATGTCACCACTATCCGTGCCTCAACTCCAATGTACTTATTGTCGAGAAAAATCAAAGCTCAAGGTGTTAAAATGGTCTTGTCTGGTGAAGGTTCAGATGAAATCTTTGGTGGTTATCTTTATTTCGCTAACGCACCATCCGCTGATGAATTCCATCAAGAATGTGTTCAAAGAGTTAAGAACTTGCATTACGCCGATTGTTTAAGAGCCAACAAGTCTACCATGGCTTGGGGTTTGGAAGCAAGAGTTCCTTTCTTGGATAAACAATTCTTGGAAGTCTGTATGAACACTAGTCCAGAAGATAAATTGATCGACCAAAAAGCCGGTAAAATTGAAAAATACGCTTTGAGAAAAGCTTTCGACACTTCTGATGACCCATCAGCTAAACCATACTTACCAGAAGAAATCTTATGGAGACAAAAAGAACAATTCTCCGATGGTGTTGGTTACTCTTGGATTGATGGATTAAAAGACTTTGCTGAAACTGCCGTTACCGACGAAGAATTGGCTAATCCAAAACCTGAATGGGGATCAGATATCCCAACTACCAAGGAAGCATACTGGTACAGATGTAAATTCGACAAAATGTTTGGTGAAGGATCCAAAGCTGCTGCTCAAACTGTCATGAGATGGATTCCAAAGGCCGAATGGGGTTGTCACTCTGATCCATCTGGAAGATACGCTACCACTCATGAACATAACGTTAATAAATGATTAAGTTTTATAGATTAAACAGTTTTTTCATTCAAATGTATAAATTATTTTATTAATATGCTATAAAAAATCAAATCTACTGCCCCCATTATAATTCACTTGCAAAATATTTCTTCACTTCGTCATTATCACGGTCAAACCAATTGGCGTTGATCTTGATCGTATCTAAACATTGATGATATGCCCTCTCGAACCCATGAACATCCTTGTTCTTGAAGAATTCGGAAACTTGGTTAAACATATCTATTGATTGATAATTACTTAAAGTAACTTTAACAAGTCTATCCAAAACAACCATATTTGTAGACATGATGGCATATAACTCAGTGTAATTTTCCGTGAAGAACTTCCAATATTGATCTCTGAATTTGATATTTTTCGATAATGGGATGGCAATGAAATGTGCATCCATTACAGGGATATCTCCATTCAAAAAACCTTGAAGTAACTTATCCAAATAAGCTTCATTTTTAATATGTCCTAAAGCTTCTAATGCAATTTCTCTTGCATCCAACGAGGAAGGATTAGTAACTTCTTCAAAAAGTGAATTAAAATGTTTGTCATCTAATTTGGGGGAACTGGCAACACTTTTGTAAACAAACGATCTTAATGAAGGATCAATTGATTCTCCGGTGAATCGTTTGTCGAATAATTCTAATGCATAATCAGTTACTTCTGGAATTGGTAATAACCCAGCAACTGATAAGATATTAGCCCTTAATGAGGCTTTAACGAAGTCATCGTCGATTGAGCCTGATTTTATCTGTTCCAAAGCTTCCAAAGCTTTGGCTTTATAAACAAAAACTAGGAATTTTGTGATAGCTTGAGTCAATTCATCATCAACGCCTGCAAAAGTTGTGGCGAATTGTCCCAATCTTTTACCGAGTTCTAACCAGACAACGTAGTCATCGCCCAAATCTTGGACACTAGATTTAACCAAATTTAAGAAAGTGGTGGTAGAATTATTACCGGAAATAGCAATTGAAGCAGAATCGGCAATCAACCCGACTTTATCTTTGGCAGAAATCTTTTTGAAATGGGGCAAAATGTTCGTTTCAAGTATTTCAGTCGAATAATTTACTCTGAAAAATCCGGAACCTTCCTTATTAAGTTTGAAGTATTCTGCTGATAATGGGAATTCTTCAATCTGTTGAGATTTTGCCTGGAAGGAATCGGGTAAAATTGTTGCATCCGATTCTGAAGCAACATTCAAGGGAATCCACCAGTTGGTTTGATTTTCTTCCTGGGTGACGTCTCCACTATTCAAGAATCTAGATTGACTTACACTTAAGGTATTATTCTTCAATTCGACATTAATAATTGGGAACCCAATCTTGGTGATCCAATTCACCATTAACGTATCAATTGGCTTTCCTGAGGCTTCACCAATAGCATGCCATAAATCATGAGATGAGGCATTACCGTATTTATTCTTGTTCAAATATTTGGCAACACCTTTCAAGAAAACATCTTTTCCAAGATAAGTAGATAACATGACGATTGTAGAAGCACCTTTCAAGTACGAAATAGCGTCAAACACTTGGTCAATGTCCAAGGCATCAACCACGGGCACTTCGATGGGATGAGAGTTTCTCAACCCATCTAAATTAAGTGCTGGTTGGATAGTTTCCGAGACAAATTCTGAGAAGATATCCCATTCTGGATAAAGATAGTCTACAGCGACCCACCCAACCCAAGTGGCAAAACCTTCGTTTAACCATAACTCGTCCCACCATTTCATGGTGACCAAGTTCCCAAACCACTGATGAGCGATTTCGTGGGCGACGACATAGGCGACTTTCTTTTTGTAAGCGGGAGACGATTTTGTTGGCGAGTAGAGCAACGCGGTTGATCTGTAAGTGATTAACCCCCAATTTTCCATGGCATTATGTGAGAAGGAATGGACAGCTATAAGGTCCAATTTTTTCAAAGGGTATTGGATTTCAAAGATTTTCGAGAAATAATCGACAATTTTAGGGGCAATTTCGGAAGCAAACTTGGCTTCTTCAAGGTAACCTGGGGTAGTATAAATCTTGATTGAACAAGGTGAATTATCTTGATAAAGATCTTTAGTGAAACTTTCGATATATTCGAAATCACCCATAGCCCAAGCTAAAAGGTAAGAGGACATGATGGGGGATTCTTCAAAAGTGACAACTTTTAAGTTTCCACTGGTTTTTTCAGATTCGATAGGAGTGTTTGAAAGCGCTGTCCATTCTTGAGGCAATTCAAGAGTAACCTTGAAGACTGCTTTATAAGAAGGTTCATCAAAACAGGGGAAAGCTCTTCTAGCGTCTGTAGCTTCAAACTGGGTAGATAACATATATTTTTCTTCATTTTCTTGTAAATATTTCGATTTATAGAACCCAGCCATATTAGTCTGAATTATACCATGGTAAGCAATTTTAATATGAACAATAGTATTAGCAACTAAGGATTTATCAAGTTTAATTACAAAAAACTCCTTTTGTTTATTCTCTTGTAAATCAACTACCTGAAAACTTTCGTTATCCACTTCAACAGTAATATTTTCCTTCTTAATAGTCAAATCACGATAATTCAAATGTATTTCCTGGGTATCCTGTAAAACATTCAGTTTAATAGATACTTTACCTTGAAAAGTTTCCTGTTCAACATTAATCAGCTCAATTGATAAATCGTAGTGAAACGGTTTCAAAGTACGAGGCAATGCCTCGTAGTATGGTTTGTTATCACTAGAACACATTGTATCAGTTTCTATACTAAAGTAAAAGAAGAAGAATAACCAATTGATTTATAACATACTTTTTTGACCCTGATTGCGAATGGCGATATTTTGCAACCACACTGGAAAAGTAGATTGATTAGCAAATTGATAGCTTTTTGTAGAAGATTTTCATAAGATATACCCTAGTGAAGTAATCATATAGTATAAAGAATATAATATTTATATACTTTAATTGTTCTTATCAAAATCTCTTATCCCTTGATTCATCCTGGAAGATTCTGCAAAAAAAAAGTACCTCATTTCCAAGTGGCTCCAAAAGTGCCTTTCAAAATATAAAAATATTAAACCAGATGAGATGAGATGAATTGGAATGGAAATACTCATGGAGTAGACCTTAAAAGCAGACCAATAATACTGGGAATAATCTTCTAGGTGAGTTTTGACTACATACAAGATGGCTAATGCAAAACATCTTCTTAGGATTTCCTGGTGTTTGGATCTAAAGATGAGTCTGATAGGTGGTAATTTCTGATATAATGTAAAGATCTACAAATCAAAATTATCTGTGTTCAACATTTGATATAGTAATAGGTAAGGGCCAACAGGAGAGAGGTTGATGATCTGTGGTTTAATACGACTCTGTGTATATTTACCACATCCGTGTGTGTCTCCATCACCGCCGCATGAAAATTCTGATTTTGGCGTGTCTGTTTAAATATCCCTTTTCCAGCGTAAACTAAGACCAATCTATTATCCCCAACTAACAATATTGAGAACTGACATTTTCTCTTCAAACTGGCATTTGCATTATAAAAGTTTTCTGGCGTTTACTCTCAATTTTCTTATTTTAACAATTTCTCCGCCTTTTCAACTTTCCAACTTTTGACGATTCAGCCTCCGCATATTAAAATCAAAATTTTACACTTGTTCTTTGGTTACTTATAATGAAATTGTTATTTCTTTTATTGCTTTGCTTGTCGCTAGTCTATTCTCGAGATGTATTGAATAAAGATCGAGGGGTTATTTGTGCTTTGATGAAAACTGGTAAGAATCCAACTTATATTGAAGTGGAATTGGATAAAATCAGTTCCAAAGATGATAAGGTAAGATTCCCCGTGTTTATCTTACATTATACTGATTTGCTTGAAATATCTCATTTACCCAATTCTAACAAGTACCAGCAAGAATTTGTCACTGATAAACCAACTGCTTGGTCCCATGTTAATCCCGATATGGATGAAGTTCCAGAGAAGGATAGGGCGAAATTCATTGTTGCATTTTCTAAAGAGAAACCTACTTTAAATCAACCAATTGTCCATTTAGGCGAGCCAGCGCATTATGATGTAGCTGAAGATGGTTATTACTGTGTATACATTGCCCAGCCTTTGGAAGTGGAAGATTTTGCAGCTCCAGTTACATTTAAGCAATCGCATGGTAACTTACCTTACATGGCATACAGATTGTATATACAACAAGCGTTTGTTTTGTTGGTTTCTATTATAATCTTGGGGTATTTACTCCATTACATTGTGAAGTTCAAGGTTGGTAAAGACTTTACCAATTTGAATTCTTTGTCTATTATTTCTAGAGCAACCATCTTCTATGTCATGTTTCCTTACATTGTCATTACCGCTATTCAACTACTCTTGAATTTTGTGTTTAACAAATGGATTAGTACCTCCTCCACAAATATCATTTTCAACTTGTTCAATTTTGGAAGTGTCTGGTTGAGTTTGGCGTTTGTTTCCTTTTACAAGTATATGATCTTGATTTTCGCCATGGGATTTGGAACCGTCTACTATACTAGGGGTAATACCAAGAATTATCGTGAATTGCCCACCAAATTACATCAGGTATCTAAATACCTCTTAATTGCTAATTTAGTCGCCAACACCTTGATTGCTTTCTCAAATTACGAAATTGCTAATGGCTCGGATACAATGACTCAATCTCAAGTTCTTTTTGGCCTTTTTGGTTTCGTGTGGACAATTTTGTCCATGGTTTACTATTTCAAAACAAAGAAATTGATCGCCAAATTCCCTCCCATTTCCAATACAAACGACAATTCCACTGACTTGAATGCTAATATCTTGAAATCGTTCCGAAACTCAATCGTTGTCATTTTTGTTTTACCCGTCGTTATCAACCTCGTCTCGGGGGTCTACTTTGGCTTGGAATCGATGAAATCAGTAATCGATCCTACCAAGTTGCCCCCTGCTAGTCAGGATCCAGATGGCGATGTCCTCACTATCATCACGGCCGATATACTTGAAAACACCGTATTCCGGGCCCCATTAGATGTGTTATTCTTGAATGCTTCGTTGGATGTTCTATTACCCGTTGTGTGTATATATGCCATCTGGATTAGAACTAATACCGGTTTGATTGTCGAAGAAGAGAATGGAGATGGATATGCCAATGTCAATGAGTTTATTATCAGTGATGACGATGACTTAAATGAAAATGAAGTTGATAATTTTGATGACGGCTCAACCCCTCCACCAGTATATGAAGAAAATAGTACTGTTGGTGATAATGATAATGTTAATGCTAACGATACGGATAATAATAATAAACCAAGACCGAACGGAAACGACGTCTAGTTTAATATCATTTGTATATACGGTGAAGCTATAAAATAAGTGTTATTTCATGAAGAATATCAATACGTAACTGGCTAGTTTTCATTCGTTAACGAAGACCAGAAAAACGACATTGTAACTAGACGGGATCGTTTATCCAATCCAAGTACAAACACCAGTTTAATCTATTTATCTGATAGAAGCAATTTTGATAGAAGCATGCAACTGGTGGAAGATTTTGGGTACTAAATATGAACACTAGACTTTTATAAGGCTGATTTTCAATTCAAGCTTTATTTATTGATAATTGTATACACCAAAATAAATATCGTCTAAAATAAGATAATTTATTCCATGTTTTTCATATAACTTTTTAAATCAGTACAATATTCTTAATTAGAATACTAGATTTATGAAATTTATATTCTCTAAGGTCAAACACAATCATAATGATACATATATTTTATCGATATACCTATACAATAGGGTCAATAGTACATAAAATCTACAAGAAATACGGTCAATTAACTAATTCTAAATCTAACTACTTCTTTCTCTACCTCTAGAGCCATGTTGAGGTTTGAAATTCTTCTTGTGTTTACCATTGAATTTCTTGTTGAACTTCTTTTTATGGTTAGGTAACCCTTGGTCAACAATACCAATTTCTCTTGCCAAGGCGGTACCAGTTTCCACGCCAAACTTCTCTACTCTGGATAAATCTTTTCTAGCAGTTTCAGCAGCTGATTCATCACCAAACTTAACAGCTCTAGAGATTTTCTTATTTAACAAATCAATTGCTAAAGCTTTTCTTTCTTCGGCAGTTAATACTTTAGGTTTTTCTGGTTCTGTAGGTTGTTCAATTGTTGATTCTTCTGGAGCAGCAGCAGCAGCAGTAGTAGTAGTAGTAGTAGTAGTTTCTTCTTTATCACCATTTACTTCTGGTTGTTCTACAGCTTCCTCTTGAACGGGTGCAGCTTCTTCTTCTTCTTTAGGTTGTTCATTTTCAGTTAATCTTTGAATTAAGTCAGCTTTCTTCCCATCAGTAGATAAGTTCTTTTGTTTCAAGATTTCTTTCAATTGAGTAACTGTTTTAGTAGTATACTCTGACATTGTGTAGTTGTGTTTAGTTGTTCTTTGTTGAAGGTTGAAAAGTGATAAATTTCACTGGGTGAGAATTGCGACGTGTATTTTAAAAAGAATTAAACTAGAGATATTTCTATATGGAGTATTAACACTATAAACAATAGTAATGAAGTTAACAAGAGTAACAGATATATACTCTTTCTACTCACACTTATATAATAATTTATTAATAGAAATTGTACTTGGAAATATCTTATTATAGATATAGTTAGAATAAATACTCCTACTACCATTGATAGATAACTTATAGGTATATCATATTTATGAAATATTAAGTGGAGTTTATAATTAGTGTCTCCGTCTCTTTCATTCATTATCAGGAACTGACATGCAACTATTCCAAAACTTATAAAGGTTGCTGCAAGTCGTAGCCAGGATAATACTGTACGTTCATTAGCCATCTGATAGTTAGTATGGGTGGGTGGGTGGAGGTTATTAGAGTAATGGTTCTGGGTGTATACATACATGATCTCTCGCTTCATCAAGATAATTATATACCATGTAGTCTTGGTGAAAGATTTGCCAGTAGCTCGTTTCTACATATGGTTGACCAGCACCAGGAACTGGTGGGAGTAATGGAGACTGTTCATCTTCATCTGCAATGTATGGAACTGGAGTCTCTATAGATGATGCTATTGAGGAGTATGACGAGTAGGACGATATACTAAGCCGTCGCATAGTTTGCTAAAAAGATTTGGTTTACATTATTTTCGGTAATCATAGCAATCTTGATTCGGATTATAATTTTGAAAAATCAGCTGAAATATTAGTATGATTCTGTTTATATATTACATATACATTGATTACATGTCTGCTAAAATATTGGTTGTTTTATAAATATTCTTTAGGGGTAAGTACAATTAAGACTTTTACAAACAATTAGGTTTTATTAATATATATTTACATAATACAAAGATGAGAAATGAAGGAAAAGTACATGACTTTCTATGATTATTCTTCCATATTATCAATAAACATTAATGATTCACCGCCATCAACCGTTTGCCAAATACCAATTTGGTCGTATTCCAAAAGACAATCTTCAAATTGCTGGATGGTGTACCCTTTACCAAGAATACGTTCTTTCAAATCTTGGATGGCCATGGTCTTACCAGCAGAATCTTCCAATGAGATATTTCTCACAATTTGGTAGATCTTTGAGGTTGGCGATTCATCTTCGCGTAGAGTATCTTCATCAGTATATAACGATGCCTTCGAGACCTCGATGATACGTAAAGCTTCGTCCACATCTTCAAACGAGACCAAATTGTCCAATCTTAATCTAGCCATGGCTTGCGCCAATCTCAAGATCCCCAATAATGTTCTTGGGGTGATATGACTGAATTTCTTAATTGAACCTTCGTTTCTATGCGATTCTTTTCTCATGTTAATATAAGATTGTACAACATAATCACCGACTTCCTTGGGTACAGTAGGTCTGTATGATTTAGCTCTGTTGATATAGGCTCTAATGGTTGACGAGTCTAAAGGTTCGAAATCCATAGGTGGTTGCTTGTTATGCATATGGACATAGGCCACATGTTGAGCTAATTGCTCGTCATTTTCCCTGGAAGGTTGATCCAAGATCAAAAACATAATGTCGAATCTCGATAATAATGCTGCTGGTAAATTGATATTTTCATGAGGACTCAATCTGGTGTTGTATCTACCATATAACGGATTGGCGGCGGCTAAGATAGATGTTCTCGCATTTAAGGTGGTGGTGATCCCGGCCTTGGCAATGGAAATCGTTTGTTGCTCCATGACTTCATGGATGGCGGTTCTATCAGCTTCTTCCATTTTATCGAATTCATCAATACAACAAATACCATTATCGGCTAAAACCAAAGCCCCTCCTTCCAACACCATTTCATCAGTGACAGGATCCCTCATAACAGCTGCGGTCAAACCAACCCCGGAAGAACCTCGACCAGTAGTATAAACCGATCTGGGAGCAATCTTACCAATGGCTTTCAACAATTGAGATTTGGCAACACCCGGATCACCCATAAGACAAACGTTAATGTCACCTCTAATTTTCAAACCATCACCAATTTCTTTGGTAACACCACCACATAATAATAATAACAAAACTTTCTTGATATCGAGATGACCGAAAATTTCGGGAGCAATAGATTTGGCCAATTTGTTATACACATCACCATCTTCAATCAATTGATCAACTCTGGCATCAATTTGTTGGGATGTTGATGTTGGGTCATATTGTTTTTTGTGTTGTTTAACATATTGAGTTTCCAAGTAAGTTTCTGTCAATAACCCGGCCTTGATGGCTCTAAAACCGGTGTAAGGAGCGGGCATGAAAATCCCCGATACATCGACGGTATCACCTGGATTCATTGATCTTACCAAATCACCATTGACATGGATAGTTAATGATCTAGGGATATGACCAATGGGCACTTGGTTGGACAATTCTTGCAATTTGACTTCTTGGAAACTGGAGAATTTCGAAGCACGGGTCGACATGAATAATTGCCCCTTGTTATTATCAGCTTTACAAACGGGAGCATTACATTCTTTCAAAGGAGTGAAAGTTTTTGAATAAACTTCTTGAAACAATTCGTAACCACATTTATCACAAGTATAAGCGTTAACCAAGACCAAAGGTTTGACATCTGAGACTCTGGTGACAATCCCTCTAACAGTGATATAATGACCAATTTGCGAACCTTTAATTTCACGTACAGAAAGATATTTCAATTTTGAAGTCAAAGGTTTGAAGTAAAGATGGTATCTTCTAGTCAATTTTGCGGGGAACAAGTTTTCCGAAACCGGGTTTTCTGGGTTCGATTCATTCATATCGTTTCTTAAATGAGCGTATGTTTCATCGTCGGCTTCTTGTAAACGAGTATTCTTCAATTTTCTTTGGTGTAAAATGACATCTAAAACATCGTGTTTGAAACCAATGTCTTCAGTTGGTTCAGGCATCAACTCATCAATTACGGAACAAAACAATTCAACAAAAGTATTAGTATTTTGGATAATTTTATAAATCAAATCACTGTTTCCTTGAGACATCATGGCAAAATTCTGTTGATATTTCAGCAAATCATTTAAATCAATGTATACAGTAGTAATTTTTCTATTAGCAACTTGTTGCAACATTTGCAAATATTTATGATTACCTGAGGCTTCATCGATATCGAGATCGGAATCTCCATCTAAATCCAATTCACTTGTCTTGTAATTGCTCAAGAAGTCTCTGATAGTATCTTTGACTTCAGAATAGTTGATATCTATCACCACGGATGGTAATACTGATGTAGCAGACATTATGGACTTACAACTGTTTAATGCTGGTTCTTTTTACAATCTTTCAATCTTTCAAGATGGTACGCGAAGACAAATTTCATTTTTCCTAATTGGGATAAATTAAATTTTATATACAGGAAGCTTATAATCAACATTTGGAACCATCGATATGGCTGCAAAAAGATAGGGAATATTTAACAAATTGGTTGAATATTGATAATGGGGGAGAGTAATCGATTTGGTGGTGGATAATTGCCTAAAACTGGTTAAAAACAGGATGAAAATAATAAGTAATATAATTCACTACATACAGCAAAGGTTAATCCGTTCGTTAATCTAATTCAACAATTCACATGAAATTGGTTGGTAATGCTTACTTTAATCATTCATTGTAGTGGTATATTTACAGTTGAAAGCAATTGTGGGTGTACTGACCTTCCTTGGAATTCTATCAACCCTTAATCTCCAACAATAGAAATAGCAAAGTTAAAGATTAAACTTTTATTGTAGTAAATCCTCTTCAATGAAGCACCGAAATCTCCTACAATGAAAATAAACACCGATAATATACATTTTTTTAATCAATCAATAGATCGATTTACATAATAATACAACTAAAAAGATGACGGTATAAGATGAAATAAATAAATAACAAATAAATAAATAAAACAAGCAAGCAAAAAAATCAAAATAACATTAAAACATTTAATAAATAAAATAGTAATAAAAGTAACTAATCATTGAATTTTTTTCTAGAAGTAAATTTGGTGAATTATAAGTGTAAAAACATAAGTGTAAATATAGTAATGGCACACCCCGTGGCCATAGACACCCCATGGAAAGCCTCTGTGAATCCTTGCTGGTTGTTCGCCTTTTAGAATTTCCCGACTCCGTGACTTTCCCCAAAGGAAACTTTTGTTGTGATGTTTTGAAATTTCCTGTGAATTTTTCTGTGAAGTTTCCTAATAATTTTAAAATATATTGAGTCAGAGAAGACACATACTCTGTGGTATACATCTGAAATGTATGAGTTCCGTAGCATTATTTTAAAACCAACCCAATCTAAATTGGTCGTAGCAGTATCATTTCGTGACCTCTTGACCAGCAGCAAACATAAAATAATATAAAAAGAGCGTGAAAATCGTTGGCGAATATTCACTTCGTGGGAACTTAATGGCTCACTGCGCCAGAACTTGGAAGCTCGCTTAGTGAAAATTGATAGCTCACTTCGTGACCTATCAACTAATTCATCAATCCCACCAACGCCAATGCCGCCGACCGTTCCTCATCATTAATATCATTTTCTAAAATCAAGCTCTTCCGATGATTACTCATCGAATTACTTCTCGAACTATTATACTTCCTGGGAATAATCTTCTTCTTGGTAATCCCCTTGGCTCTTAAACTTTCGGGTCCAATAGTGGCCCAATCCTCCTCATCAGTATCATCATTGTATATCTTCAAGTGGGGCAATGGCTGATTTTGTGGATTTGAAATGGGTGGAAGTACAATATTATTGTTGGTTAATTTAGTTCTAATATGAGATTCATTGAAGGAAGACTTTCTTCTGCCTCTAGGAGTCTGAGAAGTGTAATTGGGAGATGAAGAAGGGATTGAATTGATCGAAGTGTTTGAATGGTTAGACTCTTCAAACGAGTTCAATCTTGAACGATTGAATGATAATCTAATAGTGTTGGTATTATTTTCGGGAACACGATTAGCAAACTTCACAGGAGGTAAGTCTACACCTTCATCGATATCGTCATCATCATCCTCACTACTAAAATCACTATCGGAGGTTATAACATTTTCATTATACTGATCAACGGGTAATTTAATATCAATCAATTTCGTGGAAATTGATTCACGTTTCACTGGTTTCTTTTTGGACCACCCCAATTTCACATTAGTTTGTTTTAATTCATTAATATTAATCTTATTAGTAGCTTCATTAGCATTCCCCTCGGGAGCTCCCTCGGTACCTTCTGTAATAATATAATTCGAGTTCAATTTCCTTATCGCCCATTGGCCCCAACCTATTTTCTCAAACACCACATTGTTTACCGGATCTACCTGAGACATGGCCGACATAATTAATCTTCTCTGTTTGGATAACGACAATAAATCGAAACTAGGAACTTGTAAAGTTAACTGATAAGTAATATGCCTAATTGGTAAGGGACCTTTTTTGATCAATAAATCTGCTAATCTGGTGGGAGTAATTTTGGAAGCGACTTGTATACCCTCTGGAGAGGACGTAGATAACAATTTCTTGTTACTTTCTGGAGATACAGACATTGTTAGTAACTAAAAAACACAAATAAAGTAGTATTGAAATATTTGAAATTTACCAGAATCACGCTTTCCATAAATAAATAATCAGAAATAAAAAAGATGACACAAAGACAGGGGAGTTATCGGGTAACTCTGTTTCGAGTTTACTAGTGATTGGATTGACAACAAAAGTATGGTAGTAACAAGACCACCGCTATATCCTATCTTATTGGTACTAGCAACTAAGTCAACCTAACTATCTTCAGTTTAGTTAAGTCTATTAACCCCTCCAGTATGGCGTTTAACTTTGTTTGCTGGGTGCAAATAGTCATGTATTTTTCCTGTGAAATTAGTCACTACTAATAAATTGCAGATTTACAAGAACCGTGGATTACGTAGTGGTATAGAGAGTATGCAACAGTAGATGTAGTCTAATGTATTAAGTAACTATGGAGTATCTCTTTTCCTCGGTGGATTTCCAGATTGTTGGGTTATTATATAATCATCATCATCTTTATTTCGGGGATACTTTGTATCACCGAATAGTTACTCCTTCGAGTAATTCGGTTATTAACCTAGATTTAATAGATTTACTAGATTTACAGATTTCATGCTCAACGGTTAATCTTAATTGCGCCGATTTAGTGTCACATGGAATGTTCGAGGATTTGGTTAGATATGGTAGCTGTAGAGTTGTACACTGCCATTTTATCTTTGGTGACTCGTTGTTTCAGTTTGTTGCTCTTTTAATGACTGATCATGGATTTTCAATGTTTATTTTTTTTAAGTGTTTCAAGTTGAATTACGTGACAGTGGCGAATAAATAGAAGCTTCTTTTATGTAATAATGCTGCGCTTCATCTTTTATTGTCTTCTTGACATCATTATCTTTTCCATATCTATTAATAATTTGCAACCGTTACGTGCATTAGAATGTGATTACCAACATGACAACCACTAAAAATATTTTACGTCATAATTTTGCCACTAAACCACCGGGAACTAGTGGTTAGCGGTACAGTGATAAAGATGATACTGCTGAATACGTCAATAGTCTAGAGTTCTGTGGTTGATTGCACATTAGGGTTTATCTGTGTAGGCTTATGTATGTACGTCATCAACTTTTATGCATGGTGCTTATTTCCCCCGAGACAGGAGGTCTGGTTTTAGTTTGGAACTGGGAAAATAGAACTTGTCTCTGTCTCTATTTGTATCTGTACCAGATTTCCGGTTTCATTTGGTTTGGGACTGGTGTCTACTGGTTTTGATTGATTTCTTCTAATTGTAGACTTTGCAACTAATTTTTGGTTGGTATGGTAACTAGTCAGGGGTAAAACCGCTAAAACGGTTAGTATGTGGAATCCCACATATTTTTATTAATTTCACAGGTTGGTATGGTAACTAATCAGGGGCAATGAGACAGTTACTACTCTAAGTGGAGATTTTTCAATAATTCCAATAGTTTCAGTAAAAGAAACAAATAGAAAGAATAAACCAAATACTCTTATAATTTTATAGATTTATCATTCAAATTGTGCTATATCAAATTGATTATCAGCTCAAGTATGAAATAATATAATATCTAATTTTACCTTTTTGATCCTATAGTATAAACCGGTTTGCAATCGATCAATTTAGTCGAAAATTTGACTTTTGCAAATCTACATGTCAAGTAAATATAATTCAAAGCTTTATTTTTATAAACTAGTCTCTATAAAATAAACAACAAAAATAGTCCATATAAAACGTTCAGTATACTTCCAAAATATATCTTCCATCTTCTTTCATATCTTCAACGACTTTAGCAACATCCTTAATTACTTCACCTTGTTGAGAAGCACCATTTTGAACAATGTCTTCTAAACAAGCAGTAATATCTGGAACTGGCCAGGTTGGACCACATAAGTAGAATGACCCGTTCTTAACAATCATTGCATCAGTCAATGGTTCAATGGTTTCTCTAATTTTATCTTGAATATAAATCTTTTCTGGTTGATCACGAGAGAAGGCTGCCCCGATATGGGTCAACACACCAGCATCCTTATAAGCTTCCCATAATTCTCCGTAAAGATATTCTTCCTTCTTATGTCTCGAACCCAAGTACAAGTAAATGTCACCAAGTTCCATTCCTTGTTGTTTTTGCCAGATTTTTTCTTCAAGGAAAGCTTTAAATGGAGCTAAACCAGTACCTAAACCAGACATAACAATAGGTTGAGTTGATAATGGTGGCAATTTCATCACAGATGGTTTGACACTAACAACTAATTCATCACCAATCTTTAAATCAGAAAGATATTTGGAACAATGACCGTATCTTAATCTACCTTTTGGATCAACCCAATCAACAACGACAATCAATAAATGAACGGCATTTTCATGGATCTTTTGCGAGGAGGCAATAGAATATTCTCTTCTCTTCAATGGGGCAATAATCTTAATCAATTCAACAAATGATGGTCTAGCCGATTTGAATTCTTGTAAAATATCAACATAAGTATCAAAGTCAACTTCTTGTCTCTTTTTCAATTCTTCAGCACCTTCAGCACCAGCTAATTTTTGCAAATGTTCTTTTTCTTTATCGTCAGTGGCAAATTCTGCTAATGATTCATAAAATCTTTTAGGTGGTTTACCCAAGAAATCAACATTTTCGGATAATGTTTGTCTTGCTGATCTAATTTCAAAGATTTTATGATTGTCTTTATTAGATGTTTCAACTAATACATCACCATCAACACCGTAAAATTGTAAAAATTCCTCAACAGAAGCAGAATTGTTTCTACCATGAATTCCCAAAGCTTCACCGATATCATAAGTTAAACCAGTACCAGTAGTATCAAATTCAATATGGAAAATGTTTCTCGAATACTCTTGTGGAGTTAATCTTCTATTTTCTTGAACTTTGACAACGAAATTCTTAACAGGTAAATCAGGTCTAATATCTTGTTTGATACCATAGGCTTCTGGGAAAGTCAATTTGGTAGCCAATTGTTTGTAACCAGTTTGGTAAACTTCTTCTTCGCCATCATCAACAACACTTGAGTTGGCAAAGAATGATGATTCGGTTGGGAAAAATGGTAAAGCAACTTCTTCTTCTTCTTTTTCTTCTTCTTCAGTTTCAACCTTTTCATCTTCTTTGGTTTCAGCTTCATCAACTTCCATTGCATCCACATCTTCAGCGGCCCATTCAGGTAAAACTTCAATTTGTTTTAAACCCTTAAGTTCATCGGCATTATTGATGAATTTATCTAAAACAGCAGCTAACAATTCAAATCCATTACCATTGGCTTGTAATAATTTATTAACAATAAAACCATTCAATTCTGGTAAAGCAGCTCTCCAGAAACCTAATTGGACCAAGAAATCAGCGGTGAACCCTTTAGTAGAATCATCTAATTTATCTAATTCTTCGACAACTGAGAAATCAATAACAGTTAATTTGTTGTTATTGGAAACTAATCCCAGTTTAAATTCTTGAGGTAATTTGGCAATAAAATCTTCTTCGATGGAAGTTTTAACTGGTCTGTTGTTACCTAATAAGATAGTGGCACCTGGCTTAGCAGTGGCTAAGATATCATAAGTAGATAAGACAGCAACATCATCGACAATGACAACGTCGGCTGAGTCAACAGCAGAATCAACATTGGTTCCCGAGATGATTTGCGATTGGAATAAACCACCATGAGCACCATTATCGTACTTGTTTCTAACTGAAACGTTCTTACCGTGATCCAAAGACAAAGATAAAGCTAATTTATCAGCGGTGTTGACTAAAACACCAGTGTCGTTACCCCATAACAAGTATTTACCTGATGGAGACGAGTTGGCGGTGACATCGACATCAGCGTTGCTAAGAATAGATTCAGTAGGTAAAACCGATTCTGGGCTAACTTGCAAAACTTCTTCGAAAATTTTGGCAATAGTGATTGGAGTCCAAACAAAGTCCAAAGGATAGTTAAATTCTTCAACATTAACATCATATTTATTGTTCAAGAATAAAGTAGCCGAAACATCTGACTTGATGGAAGATTCACCATTTTGGTTAAAAATGACCAATTTTTTAGTTGATTGGGGAATGATGTTAAGGAACTCCTGTTGCAAGAATGGAACAGGGATTCTAATTTTGATCAAACCGTAAGCAGAGTTTTCAACAATGTTTGATAATTGAACTGATTCATTGGTACCGTAAACGACAAAAACGGTTTTAGGGTTAGTAGCACCGACGTATTCAAAAGGTTGGTAATTAGTACCAGCGATTTGGTTCAAGTTGGATAAAGCCAATTGCAAAGCTTGTTCAGAGCCTTCTGGAGAAGATTCAGTAGCATTTAACAAATCTTGGTACAATTCACCTAACTGGTTAACTCCTAACAAATCATTGAATTTGGTAAAAGTTTTGAAGAATTCTGGACCTTCAAAAAGGTTGACGGCAGGTTTACCAGTCAAAGCAGCTAAGTAATGATTTAAAACAGTCAAGTGTTGTAATTCGACACCTTGGTTAGAAACTGGAGTTAAGACCGAGTAACCCAAAGATCTGGCAACATTGACAGGATCGTTATAGTTTGAGTATAAAGAACCAGTCTTGATATCGTAATCAATAGCTGAAACATTTAAAGACAATGGTAAATTGTCGGTTTTAGCACCTAATAAAGTAGGTTGCATGTAAACCAAAGCATTAGCTCCTAATAAAGTACTGACAGGTTGACCCGAAGTACCTTTTTTCGAGAAATAACCGAGAATAGCATTGGAAGCTCCTGATCTGACTTGCAAGTTGTGGTAGAATGGCACAACTCCAAACGAGTTTAATCTGGCAAAATCCTGACTCCAAGTTTTAATATGAGCATCAAGAATATGGTCAGTACCAACAACATCGTAACTGAAGATCTTAGAACTAATAGAATAAATGGTTTGATTAATAATGGTGGAACCATTAGTGTAGACTGATCCTTTCAAATTATGGGGATCAACCGTGGTACCAAAAGGATTAGCAGTAAGTAATTTTGCAGCCAGTCCGCTTAATTCAGACAAACTTTTAGCAGACTCCTTAGGAGTATCGACTACAGCGTGTGGGGCCATGGTAATCTATCTATCTGTTCTTTACAACTATTTTTTCCTTATGGGCTTTGCTTATTATATATGAAAGCAGATTCTTCATTTTCACGTGATTTGACGTATAAATTACCATTTCTTTTCCAACGCGACATTAAAAGAAATCACGACATTGTGGAGACATTTTACCATTTTATGCCACAATCAATTAAAACCCCATAGGAAGTAGAAGTGGAGGAAGAAGTTCTTTTTTTTTTATTTCTTATTTTAAGAAAAGAACAGGGATATCAAGTAGAATGTTTCAATTGGTAAGGTCAAGAGTGGCATTGGCTACTTTGAAACCGAAAAACGCAAGATTTTACTCTTCAGGATCCAAAAGATCGGGTAATCTTGTGGGGTACTTGGGTGTTGCGTCGGTTTTTTTGGGTGTTGGTTTGTATGTTGGTAAAAATAGTATTAGCCCACAAGAAGTTAAAGGTTCTACAATTCCTTTGGATAAGTTATCAACTCCGAAATATGCTGATGAACTAAAGTTCAACCAAGGGTTGGCAAAAATCTTAGAGATTGTCGGGGAAGAAAATTCGAACCAACAATTAGACATAATTAAGGCCCATGCTGATACTTTTTTTGCCACGCATCATCCACCAAAACCGGATGAGCAAAAACCCCACACTATTATCTACCCCCAATCTACAGAACAAGTTAGTGAAATTTTGAAAATTGCTAATGAATATTCCATTCCCATTGTAGCCAACTCCGGTTTGACTTCGTTGGAGGGGCAGAATTGGCACACGCGTGGACCATACAGTATCTCTTTATCATTTGCCCATTTAAATAATATTCTTGCAATCAATCCCCAAGATTTGGACTGTCGAGTACAAGCTGGTGTTGGCTGGCAAGAATTGGATGAATTCTTGCAAGATTCCCCTGAAACCCGTCATTTGATGTTTGGCCCCGACCCGGGTATGGGTGCGACTATTGCCGGGATGGTCTCGACCTCCGCTTCAGGTACAAATGCTTATAAATACGGTACCATGAAGGAAAATGTCATCAATTTAACTGTAGTGTTGGCAGATGGTACCATTGTCAAGACGAAACAACGTCCTCGGAAATCCTCCGCTGGTTATGACTTAACTCGTCTTTTCATTGGTGCTGAAGGTACCTTGGGAATCATTACTGAAATCACCGTCAAACTCCATGTCAAACCTGTTTATGAATTCGTTTCCATTGCATCATTCCCCACTATAAAAGATGCTGCTGCCACTGCCCAGGAAATCATCAGTAAATCGGGGATCCAACCCAATGCCATTGAGATTTTGAATGAAACCATGGTCTCGTTTGTTAATCAATCCAATCAGTCAACAAAACAATTTATTGAAAAACCAACGTTGTTCTTCAAAATTGGTGGCACTAACCAATCGTCGATAGACGAACAGGTTGAACTAATCAAGGAGATTTCTAATCGTAACCATCTCATCAAATTTGAAACATCGCATGACGAAGAAACCAATCAAGTATTGTGGTCTGCAAGAAGACAGGGATTATGGTCTACTTTTGAATACGGTCTGAAAATATTACCAAATAAGGAAGACGTGCAAATCTGGACCACCGATATCGCAGTCCCCATTTCCAAGCTATCCACTATTATCGCCGAAATCAATCAAGATTTGATTGAATCTGGTTTCGATAACAAATTCTCAGTCATGGGCCACATTGGTGATGGTAATTGTCATTTCTTAATCTTGTACAATTCCCCCGATTATCAAAAAGCTTCTGATGTTGTCGATCGTATGAATGAACGGGCCATTAAATATGAAGGTACATGTACTGGTGAACATGGGGTTGGTATTGGAAAACGAAAATATTTACCTATTGAATTGGGTGAAACTTCTATTGATATGATGAGATCAATCAAAATGGCATTAGATCCTAATAGAATATTAAACCCCGATAAAGTGTTCAAAATCGATCCTTTGGACAATTTAGATGAATTGATTACCCATGGGAATGTCCAAGAAGGTCAAGGATGTTGCTAAGAAACAATGTAAATTATATTTATATATAGAGCGATAGATAATAGACTACAATAAAAGACCAAACAATAGTAATACAGGTACATGAAATAATCTATCAAAGCGCATGAAGATCCTCGATAACTCTCATCCGTCACATGGTCTGCCTCAAAACAACCCAACCATATTCTCAAACAATGGTGAGGATACCTCGGTCAGTGAAACAAGCCAGGCTCGAACCAAACTGTTAGTAGAGAAATTGTCACAAATTAAGGTTGGTTGATGAATTTGACAGATTTATATGTACCTTGGCGTCTAATTAGAGAAATGGATCATAATTATGCATAGTAAACCTTCTGTAGCACATGAAGGTCCTTCTGAAGTAAGATGATTAGGCTGCAAAATTTTGGGTAAACTCCACAACCATGTGAAAGAAAGATCTTGCAACCAGCCAGCGCTACCTGAATAATGTGGAGGTGCGGAGATGACCTGGAATATGTGCGGCTCGTGTCATCTCTGTTCACTTGGCGGTAGCTTGTACCCAACACCTGTGGGTTTACGTAAGCATGCATATATGGAAAATTCCCCTTATAGGCAAGCTTGTTAACCAATGGAATTGCTATAAAACTGTCAGGGGAGCCATGAAATCAAAACTAGAGGGTAAGATGAGTTCTTTCGACATCAACATCTTGGACAATGTTTATGTGAAGCCACAGATTGAACTTACATTCCCCTTGCCTACAGATCAAGATACCTATGTCAAATTAGATGGCAATGGAAAATTGAATACTAGTTTCAGATTGTTACAGAATTTCCTTAGTTTTATGGTTGGGTTTGATACAGATAAGATTTATGAAAATAATGAATATAAATATTCCATTAATAAATATTCTAAAGAGTTTCATCAGAAATTTGAAACTTATATGGATGATAAGTTGACCAGAACCGATGATAAGTTGAACGAATTGGTCTATGATTTGGTGAATCAAGAATTGAGATTGAAATTGATCAAACCAGGGGAATTTGATCAGAGATTCACCAAAGTCAAACAATTTATGATTAATTATTATAAAGAAACTAATAAAACGAATTTACCCACTTTCCATTCGGAAACTGGGATTAGAATCGCTTATATCACTGTGACAAAATTGTTCTTGAAAATGTACCCCGATGGTATTTGGGTGAATCGTGATGATTTCGAATCGTTGTATCAACAATATTTGAAAAATCCAATGAGTATTCTTTTCTTGCCAAATCACCAGTCCCATGTCGATTATATCATTATGCACGTCATTTGCGTTCGTTTCCAAATGGCTGTTCCTACGGTTATCGCCGGTGAAAACTTGAATGTCGCCGTCTTTGGTACGTTATTGAAGAATTTAGGAGCAATCTTTATTCCTCGTTCGTTCAATAATGAATTGTACACTGAACAGAATTTGAACAATGTCATTGAATTCTTTTTAATTAATAACGTCGGTATGGAGGTTTTCATTGAAGGTACTCGTTCTCGTGATGGGAAACTTTTATTACCTAAGTACGGTATTTTGAAATCTTTCGTTAATACTTATTTCAACCAACGTGAAAAGCAAAATAACCCTGATTTCGATCTTTTGTTTCAACCAGTTTCCATCACTTATGAACGTATCTATGAAGCGGATGCTTTTATTGACGAAATGATTGGTAAAGATAAAGTCAAGGAAAGTTTCTTTGGGATATTGAAATCGGGAATTGATACTTTAAGAGGTGAAAAGGAGACTGGGTATATTTTGGATAAAGATGGGTTTAATGATAATTCCGAGCGTGATTTAGCGGGTCGTTTATACATCAAATTAGGAAATCGATTCAAATTATCGGAATTTATTGAAAGTGATACTAATTCTTTTAAAGAAAATGAAGACGACGTTAATTTGAAAAAATTAGGGTTCAAAATCTTGCATGAGATTAACAACACCAAGTTTATCCCCAATGTTGCTGTAGTTGGTACTGCGTTGCAGATTTACTATTATTTCAATTTCCATGTTGGTAATAATCAACAAAAAGATCCCAAATATATCAAAATTGACGATTTCATCCCCACATTGAAATTAGTTATTACGATTTTGCAGCGGGAAGTTCAACAAGATCCAATCAATTCGTCCGAATTTTCCAAATTGCTCAATTATAATAATGAGGAATTGAAAAATCTTACCATTGCCAGTATAAAACCATTCTTCAGATATATTGCCATTAATGAAAAAACAAGTACGATTAGAATTACTAATTCGATTGAATTATTATACTATAAGAACCTGACAATTCATTTAATCATTGGAAGATGTTTGGTATGTTCGATTTTGTTATTATTGAATAAAGATGATAAAGCCAACTACAATACTATTAATAAAGTTTATTATATTTTAACGGGACCTTTGAAGGTTGAATTTTTATTTGATTATAATTATAATCCTCGATCACAACAAAGTTTTGTATTACAAGATTTGGTTGATTTGGGAGTGATTCTGCAAAATGAAACTGGGACCTACCATATCGAAGATATGGATTACGTGGTGAAATTGAGTAATTTGATCACACCATTCTTGCAATCGTATATCAATTTAATCAAAAATTTAACTGAATATGAACCACCCAAGAAGATTGAGAGAAGAGTTGATCCAAAGACCAAGAAATTGATGCCCATGGAAGAAGATGAATTGAAATACGTTACAACCAAGACATTATTGAAATACACGATTAAGAATTCACAAGATCAGTCGATTGAATCTTTTAACAAACAATATTTGTTAAGTGATTTATATTATCTTAATCATTTACAATTGGTAAAGATTTTCAAAAACAAAGCCAAAACCAAGGCGTTTGTCAAAATTAATGATTACAAAGATTTGAATATTTTGAGAGACTTTTTACAACAAGTTGTTGATAAGAACCTTGTGCTTGATAATGATGCGAAGTTGTCATACCTTTCTGATATAATTAATAAGAATTTTACCAGAGTGGAAGCACCCAAACTTTAGAGAGAGCATAGTTAGAAAATATACGAATAGTCATGAATGAGTTGAGATGGTATCGTAACTTGATCGGTTGGATATTGTAAGCTAATCGAAGAACAAATAAACTAGCCGATGGTTTTGATTGGCGTTCTAGTTTAAACTAAACATTTTGAATTACATCAACATACAAAGAGTCACAAATCTTAGTTAAACCAATTTAACCAGTAAATATACATGCAACCACACACCATTTCTAGATATCTTCAAACCTCCATCCAACTTGGGTTAACCAACACTTTCCTAAAACAAGTAAACATAAACAGCTAATACGTATTTTCTTAAGTATACTACAATTAATCGTAATTACATCTATAGACCTTATGTTTATATCCAAATACATTCTAGAGAAGGAAGATTATAAACCTCTCTTTTGGATAATCTTACCATTTATTCTTCTCAATATGAATAGATTGATTTAAATTTAATATCATACGTTACACAAGTGGAATTCCATGTGTCAATCCAAACCAGCAAAAGCAATACCAATATAATATTTCAAATCGTGACCAATTTTGGAATGTTCTTTACATGAGAATATTTTTTACCAAAAATCATCTAACATGAAAAAGATACCGTCTATAGCCGTAGGTTTAAATCGCCCACTGTTTATATCATATATAATATCTACATAGCCAATTCTATTAAACTAAGCCATCCTTCCATGTGGTCAAACTAATCATAATGCCAACCGAGGGTATGGCAGCAAAAGAAGAAATGATGCGACATGAAAGTAAAAAACAAGA
>JAXQKE010000231.1:0-32373 GCA_037042355.1 Candida sp. Y128-05E | reverse complement strand
CCATAGAATAAGTATAAGAACATGGGTCCGATATAGTTGCCATGGGTGAAATCAATCGAGACCAAATGTTCAACATCTTCACGGGTGAATGTTTTTTGGAACGCGTAACCACCACCCCAGATGGCCATACCAAGAACAAATATGACACACCAGCCGATTTTGGCTCTCATTGAACGGGAGAATTTAGGGAAATCCAAAATGGAGCCAAAAATGATAGCACCGACCATTTGGGCCAACCAGTAGATTAATGAATTCAACGATCTAGTTCTCAAGTTGAATCTACCGGCATTAAAATCATTGAATTGGTAAGTGTAAAACCAATTGGATGCAAAAAACATGGGGAACATCAAAAAGATTTTAGGTTCGCTCCAAAGTAATTTGGCCAATGCGAACAATTCGTCTTTCCAGTAAGGGTGTTTTTCAGCAATGACACGGGTATTGTCGGCTTTCCAAACTTTGTTCATGGGTAATAAGAAAAATGCCACAATAATACCACAACCCATTAAGACAATGAAAATGATATAAGTATAATCATGGACAGTGGAAGTGGTGTTGTTCATATTACTAGCCAATGGAATGACACTACCAATAACAGCACCTAAGTTGAAAATAACCCAAAAAACCATGATGGCTCTACCTTTGGTACTTTCAGTAGGATAAGACATAATAATCGTACCTTGAGCGGCCCAAAGAACCGCCGCACATATACCCAAAAAGGCCCCTGAGAAAATAACAAATCCTGAATTCTCAGTGTGGAAAAAGCAAAGAAGCGATCCTGTGTAGATGATGTAACCACAGGCACCAAACATAAGGGAAGCTTTGACACCAATGACGTTACAAATAGTACCACCGAAGAACCCAATGGAAGCAAATGTAGAATATAAAGCAACATTAGCGTTATCTGAAGTAGCAACATTAGAAATAGGTTTACCAACTGCGGAAATAGCATTGAACATACCTGGTGTAAGGAAGATGACAAACGCCAACATGACCACTTGGATCATAGCATCTGAGTATCTGAAGCCAAAGAACTTCCTATCGTACCATTTACCAGAAGCATCGATTTCTTCAGAAGTATGGTGTTTTAATTCAAGATGGGTTGGGGGGAAGTCCTCCGTAGCTTGATCTATTTTGGAATTGTCACTAAAAGACATTGTAGTTGTTGATGATGATAATGATAATTAAAGAAGATGGAGATGCTGGTTTATATATCTACAAGTGTAGATAGTAAAACATAATGTATATGATTGTAGTTGCATTGAAATTTCAATGTTACCTCAAAGAAAAATGTTACCTTGCTTTTTGTGTCAGCAACGAAAAAAATAAATATTAGATAGAGATAAACTGATAAAGGAGATAAACGGATTGAAGAAGAGGTAGTAGTAGAGGAAGTTAGCAGTAAATGAGAGTAGGGTAGTGGTAAAGATATTTTATTGAAGGAAATGAAGAAGATGAGGAAGATGGTGTAGATGTTGCAGATGATGAGATCTGGTACTTATTATGGGGTACATAAAATTTACATGTAAATTTACACATATATTACATAACCTGGAGTCATTGAGTATTCATCAATGTGGTATTAGAAGGGACAGTCTTGGCTGGTAGTATTCTTGGTGGTGCCGTTCCTGTAGCCTTTCTTTTTTTTGCCTTGTCCGTAGTTTATTTCCATTTCAAGTTACACGCATTAAACGGTTGTTGCATTAATATTTTATACTACATACTAAATCTTAGTAACCTCTACTACATAGCATCCCCACTAAAGTGGGGATGCGTATGTTGTATAACATGTAACAGTTTCACTGTAACCCATTCTTAATATATTCTTAATATCGTATTCTATCACACCCACCTATACTACCTTAGGCAAGTTATGCCACACACTACTTTGTTGAAAAATATTTTACCAGTGCAAACCCAACAACCATATTACGATAGTGAATATTCTTTTATCTTTGTTGCTTGTTCTTTGATATCTATATTGTATAATTACGATTACAATCACTTTTTGATTGGATAATAGATGTTACAATCAAGTTTTCTTTATCTATAATTTATTTATAAAAGAATAATTTAAATTTTGATATCTGTATTGTGTAATTACGATCAATCACTTTGTAATTGGATAATACGTGACAACCATGTTCTATATCTATTATTTTTTTATCTATAAGAATATTTTAAATCATTATAAGTTCCTACGTAGAAGTGTAACGTGTGGATATTTCATCACTTAATCTCTACTCATTTTTGAATTGCTTTCCCACATTGACAATAGAATTGACCAAATCATCAATCACCACATCGGTCAAAATTGGCGAATTAAACACGACTCTAAAGAATTCACCTTTATTATCACTTGAAGTAGGATTGGGGGAGAAATCAATCAAGTATTTACCTTGACTGTGTAATTCACGTGAAATATACCTCGTGATTGGAGTCTTATCATGGTCAGTATACCCATCTACAGTGTAGTAGAAACACACTTGAAGACATTGAGGGTCTTCAATCACTAATTCGAATCTATCATCCTTTTTAATGGTGGAGACGAAATAATCCATTATCTCATACGCATGGTCGATTCTCGATTCCAATCCTTCCTTACCATAATACAACCACGCCATATAAAATTTGAACGAGTCGGCCCTTCTACCACACCCCATAGTACCATCGGCCAAATCGTAATTCTCATCATCGTTTTCACGTTCGTGGAATAAGTATGGTGCCTTCAAAGACATTGCTGTTTGGAAATCCTTGACTTGGGGCACCAATAAAAACGAACAGGTATTTGCAACCCCCAACATCTTATGGGGGTTAACTGTGATTGAATCGGCATATTCACAACCCAATAACTTATATTTCTGCTTGCGCGAGAATATTATATTTCCTCCCCACGATCCGTCAATATGGAAATGGATATTATATTTTTTGGCAAGCTTGGAAATATCTACAAAAGGGTCGTATGAACCAAAAACAGTGGTTCCAGCAGTGGCATTGATATACAATGGCGTATACCCGTCTTCAATAGTTCTCTCGATCGTTTTTTGTAAATCATCAACATCCATACTACCATCAGCTTTAATATTAACTTTGAAGACATTATCAGAACCCAAACCTAATAGTATCGCACCTTTTACTACGGAATAATGGCAATGTTGCGAAGTATAGATGGCAAATTTATAATCACAATTCCCTTTCAACTTAGTATCAGGAAATCTCAATGCCCGTGCCATTTGCATACTATGGATATTTGACCAAGAACCCCCAGCAAATGTTAATCCCCCACAAGTGTCATTGTTGAAAAATAATTTGGCATATTTTTTACCAATATAATTTTCAATTATCGATAAAACGGGTGACACGGTGTACACGTGTGAATTGGTGTTAAGCACCGACAATATCATATCCGAAATAACCCCGATAGGCTGGTTCGAAGCATACAATTTATCCAAAAACCCCGGATTCCAGGTATTAACCGAATACTTCAATACTTTAGTAATCACTTCAAATAACTCATCATTATTAGCAATTGGCTTTTCCAAATCATTATTTTCTTGGAAAAACTGGTCTTTTAAATATTGGGGTTCGTGGTATTTTCCAAGCGATTCGACCTGGTAATTGGAAGAATTGGGGTCGGCTTGAGAGATATACTCAAGTATCTGGGGAGTAAGACGCTCCAATAATTCTTCCAACAGTTCTACTCTATTTGTATCTAAATCTGATCTAATTTCAACCATAGTTACTTATACAATTGCCAGGTATTAAATTCAACTTGTCAATTTGAAATAGGTACAGATGAAAAGTTGAAATCGCCACATTTTAATCACGTGCAATTGTAAACGACATAACCATACATTAATTGGTTATTATACGAGGAACATCAGGTATAGTCTAGTCATAAAGTTACATCCAAGATTTTGATAATGTCTTGTAGTTAAACATACATTTCTCTCGGTATTGACAGGGTTGGCGTTTAGTTTAAAAAGCTGTTTACTACTTAATGTTAATACCGCCAATCTTTACCTAATCGATTTTGCAACCATGCAATCGATGCTTCATAAAACTCTAAATTTGAATATTAGTATAGTAGATAATACTTGGCATGCGTCACTTCTTTACAAACTTTAGATGAAAAATGAGCAATTTTATCAAGATTCATGTCTGTAAACCTTTTTGTAAACCTTCAAAATTGTACCAGAGCTAAATAGGTGCCATAGAATGTTAATTCAGGATATACACCCGACGACTCCAATTTGAAGCTATATTGATTGGTTATTTAGTGATAAATCACCCAACTGATAGAAATAAATACCATTGATTTGGAGAATATGGAGATATCATATCAAAATTCATCTCTCTGATTCTCTTCAAAATTATACCAAAATGTTCTATTTAGTCTTAGTTTCTATAAACTATTTACGTGCTTGAGCTCAATTGCTAAGCTTCTGTACGAATTTGAGTAGAAAACTCGTAGTTTTGCAGCACTGTGAATTGTATGAACAATAGAAATTAACATTACTGGTATTTCCTCCGTACATGTAGGTATTTTCCCATATTTTCTTGATTTGGATTGCCTGCCCCTTCAATTACTTCAAATCCAAGCAAAAACAGTCGATTTGATGATAAGGAAATCAATAGAGAACCTAAGTTTGTTAAGGGGGAGAGAGTTAGATTTGAATAACATTCTGGGACTATAATCTACTAGTTAATTTAATCATTATGAACCTGTTACAATACTGGGACAAGGAAGGTTCATTTAATAAGTATAGAATTCTAGATATTTAACTTTTTCGTAGTCAATTATTATTTTTTATTTCCAATCTAAAACTTTCCCCAAATTGATAACCAGATCAGAAACTTTTAGGAAAGACGTAGATTAATTGGCTGCAAAATTCATGATATTTAGGATATATATAGATGTGGATCTCTACATTTGTATGAGTCAATATTCATTTTTCTAATATCTAATTTTAAAATTGAGTTATTCGCATTTCTAGATTTTTGGCTGCAAAATTTGATGCAACTATAACAAAAGTACCCTGAACAATCTTTCCAAACTAGGAAGCTCCTAACTATTTAAAGCGGTGGATTCCCACTAGATTTAGTTTTTATAAATTATACTATTAAAAATGTTTTCCGTTAATTTACCTATTAACACTAAAATTTTTAATAACAATTCAATTAAAACCTTCACCCAAGCTTGTAACAAAGCTTCTGAAACTGTAAAATCAAATTTAGTTTCAAAACAATTTAGAAAGTCTAACGACTTGGATTTAACTAAATCTAAATCAAAAACCAGCACCCCAAATGCTGCTCTTTCTGACTCTGAAATCACTTACACTGCCAATCCTTCCCTCTTTTCCAAATTCGCTAATTCTAATAAGAACGAAAAGGTCAATAAGATCATTGAAAAGATAAATGCTAATTTGAAGAAAACCACAATGTTCGTAAGGCAGAAAGTTCATATCATCTTACAATCTCTTAAAAAACCACAAGAGTCACTCTATGACAAAAGTACAGCTCAAATAATTGATGAGTTGTACGATGAAAGCTCAAGCGATGATTGTAAATTCTATTATAGTGATGATGAATCGATTTTCAAATCACGAGCACCTACTCCAGTTCAATTAGGTTTGGAGGTCAGTACCACTAATTCATTAGCCTTATCAATTTGCTCTCAATATAATCTTCAATACAACATTAAAGCTAAATATAATCATGCTATTTCTGAGTACCATATTGGTATTGAAAAATATATCACCAAGTATTGTATTTTCCAATTATCCACAGAACAAAGAAGATCAATTTTAAGCGGTCAAGAAACCCAATTGCTTCTGATTGAATCAAAAGATACTTTTGAAGAAGCTAAATCCGCTAACTCTGGGCTGGAATTAGATTTCGGATATACTTTTGAATTTGATTATGAAGCCTTTAAACCTCAGTACGGGTCAGAAAGACATGAGGTTGAAGAAATGAACAGATCGAAAAAAGAAAAAGAAGAAGAAAAACACGCCAAAAAGGTATTTGATGAACGTCAAAGCTACCAACAATCTGAAGAATATAAAAAGTTACAACAAGAAGTTGAAAACAAAGAAAGAATCCAAGTTTATTGGCAACTCTTGAATGAGATATTCGGTTCCACAAATGAACACATGGTGGGACCAATCGAGTATTATTGGTTTGTTAATAATCAATATGTAAGAATCTTATATATTGATGAATATGTTATTCAATTTATCAACAGCTATACCCAACCAAATCAAAATAATGCTCAATTCAATAATCCCGGTATTTCCAATACCGGAGAGAATATTAACAATGCGTTTGATTTCAACGATGATAGGTTCGAATTTGACATTGACCCGTCATTTGGTGAGCAAAATTCACCAATTGGTCAAAGATTTGAAGAACCTTCAGAAGAATACAATTTCTATTGCAATGAAATTGCCAATGATGTCAGTGGTTCTCTCCATATGAATCACCATGGCCAAGACACACATGAAACACCAAATTATGATAGCATTAATGTTTCTGATTTCTTCAAAAGAGTCGAACAGGATTTATACCCGATGAAAATATCCATTCTGGATACCGCTCAATATATCTCAGAATTTTTTGCCGTGATTGAAAAAGATCAAGAATCAAAAGAGTTAAAAATCACAAAAAAAGACGCTATGATGGATTTCATTTGGGCACAAATCTATAATATTTTGTCTACCAAATCTGACAATCAAATGTTACAATTATTTCAATTGTCCCAACTTGAAACCAAAAAGGAAATTTCCCAAACAAAACCCCCTAAAGTATCCAAAAACCAGAAAAGAAAAGGGAGTATTCCAAAATATTACTTTGAAAACCTTACAACAAGAAGGATGAGAATTTTACACGTTCATTGAATTCCGTCTTCGAAACTCAACTCACGATAACCAAAATATCCCTAAAAAAAACCTGTAGAAAAATTATCTCTAAAAAAATTTGGTTTGCTTTTATAATTTGCTGTGTTGCAAGTTATTGTGGATGGCGCGGTCCACTATGTAGATTCTTCTTTTGTATAGTGTTTAATACATAATATCTTTTATAATTTTGTAAAATCGTAGAGTAATTTGGTTATTTACTTGAAAAACAATTAACAACGTTGAATTGTTTAGATCAAGCTAGATTAATTGTAAACTCACCAAAGGTAGATTCTAAATGATATTGCCAATTAATATCAAAATTGTTTGTCTCGTCTCCATGCTAAATCCTTGGTTCCTCCAAATTACCAGCTTTTTTTGCAGCCAATTTTCAAGCAACATCGATACCTATTGAACTTTCAAGTGGTATGAATTTTGATTGGGTTAGTACACGGTTTAAACATTTTTGTAAGACTCAAACATCATATTCCTTCGACATAGCTAATACCCCAAATCTATACTCCTACAACTATAGTTATTACAAATTATACATTCAATTGAAATTTTGATTATATACAAGAATTGAATGGATGTGATTATGACTATGATGATGATATGACTAATTAAATTTCCTTGGAACGAATCTTCTGATAGTATGCTTGAACGTTCTTGTTTATCAAATGTAAACGAATAAACGGTGATTTGCAAAATTCAATCTTGTGTCTCTACAGACATGTTCCACGGCCAATTATAGCTAATACTTTCTTGAAATATTATCCCGATTCTCTACGAGAATCATATTAATATTAATCCTATTTATATTCCCCAGCTAACCTAGCCCTTTCCTGTTCTTCAAGCAACAAACGTTGCTTAGATAAATTTCTATTCAACACTTCCAATTTTTTCATTTCTTCATGAGGATCGAAATTCCCTGAAGATAAATTCTCATAGGTTTCGTCGTATTTCCCGGTGGACAATGGGGCATTACCTCTCATTCTTTTGGTCATGTCAAACATCCCATTTTTACAATCCATAAAAGCTTTGAGGTTGGCCACACATAATTCGGGTAACTCTCGTTTCAATTCCGGTTTTGTCAAACAGTCTTTAGGAGTGTTTCTCTCGATCAACACACATGGTGATCTCTGTAAACAGATTGCAAGAGCCTTCTTCTGGTCTTTACAACTAAAGTTGTTAGTAAAATTAACCAGGAAAATATTTCATAAAACAAAACAAACATATTATACTGTTGATTTCATAATATTCCAACATCTAAACCAATATAACATACCTTGCACCCATTTCAATCCAACTGTATGAATTGAAATGGTTCCATAGTTGAAAAAATGGTGATGATATGCGACATTTAATCATGTGATAATGTCGTAAAATGCGACATATCTTTTTATATTCTTAGCAACCTAATAGATTTAGTGGATACTAACACAATTAGTATAATTTGATTACTAGAGTGTTCTATCTGAGGATAGTTTTAATTAGACTGATTCAATTTGATTTACTTTGTCAATTGTTTGTCTGTGAAGCTACATCTTCCAATTATTCCCCATAGTCTGCATACAACTATTTAAGTTCAACTTAAGCTATTGGTTACAACCATAGATACTACTTACAATTCATACAACTTAAAGCTATATGACAATCACGTTTGTTCCTGGTGAACCAAACAAGACAGTAAACACTACTGTCCAGGCAATATGGAAAAATCATCATATACTTGCCTATGGCTCTGGTAATAATCTAATCATCTATGTCTCCACAGGAAGCAAATCTAAACAAAACTTACAAACAATATACCTAGATGCAGACCCCACTGCAGTGGCCATAAATGAAAAGAATGCGTTAATTGCGCTTTCTTACGAATCAAAAGTTGTCATTCTAAAACCTATGAATGAGTACCTGAAACATCCACAATGGACTCAGGTTTTGCAATTGGATAATGAAAATAAAAAAAGAATAAATTGTTTATCTTGGGCTTGTTATGAGGATGAGCTAATTGTTGGTTGTGATGAATTTTTGAACCTATATCATATTGTAGATGAGTATGGGACAATCAATTATAATAGAAGATGGCACATGGCACAACCCAATCCAATATCTACTGTCTCCATCGCCAAAGATGGTAGCAAAATAGTTTCCACTAGTGGACACTATGACCGTTTTGTCAAATTGTGGCTGCGTATTAACTATGGTGACGACAATACTCTTTTCGAAGTATCTTACCTACCCCATCCCAAAGGATCTTGGGTTACTTCTACTCATCTACGTACACGCCTAAACGACTCCAACCCACAGATCATTGATCAGTCTTTGGCGAATATTAAAAACCTAAGAAGTTACATCGACACTAATCATCAGGAAAATGATGTGGTCTACACTGTCACCAATGATAACACCCTTCGTATATGGGCGTCCTATGAATTCAGTGGCCATTCTCATCTCAAACTCTGGCGCACCATCGATTTGAATTGTTTAAGTGTGCCTGTTACTAATATTATCATTATTGAAAACTTATACCTTTTGAAATCGCTAATCCCAAAATTAGGCCAATTATCATATTTTTCTGGTAAGAATTTACATGATTTTGATTTGATTATGGTTATTGGTGAATCGGGAAAAGCGGCACTTTATGCCGCGTGGAATATTACGCAGAGCCCGCCAAATAATGTCTTGGTTGAACGAATAGATGATTTTCCCGAATTTCAATTCAACAAAAATACCTTCCCCACTTCCTTACACATTACTCCCAAACATGAACCAACAATAGAATATATGAATTCTCTTGAATATCTCACCTTGGATACACCAATCATGTTCTCGCCCGTTTCTTATTTGAATTGTGAAGAATCATCTCCCATATCTATCATTATCCATGATAGATTGAAAAATTCCCTTAGAATATGCTCGTGGGATTTCTCAGCCTTATTTACACCTGAAGCTAATAATTTATTAGGCACAATATTACTACACAAGTTTCAAGGTCAAACTAAATCGATTAGAAAATTAGTTAAATCTACTTCCTCCTATTGCAAAGACAACGTTTTATTATCAATCCTGGACTTTTATGATCTGAATTTTATTTGGGAACCTATATACTTGAACTCAGAAAGTGACAAACCAATGACTATAACAAAACGGTTCCAGATTGAATTGGAGCCTTCAGGAGGTAACGGGATATGGGATGCAGTTATCGCCAATGATATCCAACATAAAGATCATGGTTCCAGAAGACATTTGGTTGCTACCATTGAAAAAGCAGGCTACATTAGTTTATGGGATTGTGATACTTTGATTAGTGATGATCAACCAGGGGTTTTGCTCAAACGTATTAAAATATGTGACAAGGAAGGCAATTTGATTCGTTCCCCGCCAAGATCAATGATTTTAGTAGACTCGAAGGAAAATACCCATCAATATTACATAATTGCCGTTTACGAGAAGGATAATATCAAAGCATGGAAAGTTCATGTATTTTATGAAGGAACAAACATTAGCGAAGTAGACTTGGTTCCACTTTCAATTCAAAGTCTTCCGCAAAAAGAAGATATTCATCTAATTGAAAAGTACAACTCGATAATTGATAAAGATGAAAAAGATCTCCTATCAGTAATTTCCACAAACGGTGTTTTGAGAATTTATACCCTCGATTTCACTTTTGCAAAATATGAACTTGGTTGGAAACAGACTAATGTCATTGATACAAATATCAAAAATGCTAGTAAGATCCACGGCTCGGATGTGATTGATAAAATTGCTGTCGTAGATGAAACTAAATTGAATCTATCTATCTGGGAGATAAAAAGTGGTGTATTAGAATATGAAGAGACTTTTCCAGAGGAATACGGGGCAGTAAGGGATTTGGATTGGACGTTCATTCATTCCTCTGCAGATAAGCTGGCAACCAATGCAATTTTATCTGTAGGTTTCAGCATGTTTGTTCTTTTATATACTCAATTGCGTTATGATTATACAAACAAAATGCCGACTTTTGCTGTTATTGAAAAGGTTGATATATCTAAATATACTTCTCATAAAATTGGAGATCTGATATGGTTAAACGATTGTTTCCTTGTTATTGCCAGTGGAAACCAATTCTATATCGATGATAAGTGGATTAGACCGGGTTCAAGTCAAAATAGTTCCCTTGACTCAATAATAAGACAATTAATGATCGGATACTCCAAACCAAATAAAGATGACGACGAAAGCGAAAAGTCTAGTAATGATTCAGTCTATGATGTTAATCACTTGGTAGCCATATTGAATGGGCCTCTACCAATATATCATCCACAATTCATAATACAAGCACTTTATATGAATCAAATGAAGTTAGTTCAAGAAATATTTATCAATCTATTTCAAGCTATTCGAAAAGGGGAAACTATTGTTGGAGATTTAAATATGGATCTCGACGGAATAATTTTAAGTTCGCTGATTGGCCGTGCTCCAGAGAAAGCAAACGGATATGACACACCATTGGAAATATACGAGGACCTGAATGGAACTGGTGATATTGATATTTTCCAACATTTTAATAGCGCTTTGGTAGATTCTTTGATTGAAAAATTAATGAAAATCAGTTTACCATTGTTAACACGAAATCAACAATCCACTTTAGTTTCAATAATTTCGATAGTTAAATCGTTGAAGAAAGTTTCCGCTTCATTAGATGACAATGGTATGAGGTTTTTATTAGGATTTAAGTTATTTCAAATGTCCTCGAAACAGAATAAATTGAACATGAGAGACATAAGTTGGGCATTACATTCTGATAATAAAGAGGTATTATTATCTGCAGTTGAAGACTATTATAAATATAAATTGAAGTGGGAAAATGTGAAACTGACAGGTTTAGTATATTGGGTTAAAACAAATAGATTGATTAATGTAATAGAGCAAGTGGCAAGAACCGAATTTAGCAATAATCGGGACCCATCGGGAAGGGTATCGGTATTATATTTGGCTTTAAGAAAGAAACAGATCTTAATTGGTCTCTGGAAAACTGTTAGTCATCCAGAACAACAGAAAATGCTTAAATTTTTGAATAACGATTTTACCCAACCTAGATGGAAATCTGCTGCATTGAAAAATGCTTTTGTATTATTGGGACAACATCGTTATATGGACGCAGCCTATTTTTTCTTGTTGGGAGATTCGGTTAAAGATTGTTGTGCAACCTTGGCTGGAAAAGTTGATGATGTATCATTGGCAATTGCGGTATCAAAAGTCTATGCAAGTTCTGATTCCGAGAAACAACATTCTCTGGAAACTGATGAAAGTTTGAGAACAATTATTGAAAATTATATATTGCCAGATGCTATATCGAACGGGGATAGATGGATATGTAGTTGGGTGTTCTGGCAATTGGATTTAAAGGAATTATCAATTCAAGCGTTGATTAAGTCACCAATCGCTATAATAAGTCAAAATGCTCGACAATTCTCCACGTTTTGTCGTAACCATTATATCAAGAAATTGGTACCAACCCATAAAGGTCAAAGTTTTTTGAAAGATGATCCAGTGTTAATATTGATGTTTAATAATCTAAGATTAAATAAATTGAACTATTTACGAGGGTCATTGAATATTACTCAATTAGAAGAGGCCAATTTCATTATTAAGGTGTGTACGATATATGCTAGGATGGGATGTGAATATTTAGCCATAATTTTGTTACGAAACTGGAAGTTTATTGAAATCGATGCTGCCACAAAATTAGAATGGAAAGATAAAATTGCCAATATTGAAAATGGTGAATATAAAAGAAGAATGTCAATCATTGATGTTACACCACAAAAACCAGTTCGAAAACCCTCATTACAAAGGAGAGGATCTTTCGTTGAATCCAATGGGAAAGAAGAACCAGATAAACCTCAACATAGTAAGCCTCCCCCACCTCCTGCTGAATTTGAAGAACCAGATATGAGTTCATTCAATTTTGGTTTTTAAAAAGATATCAATAATATTATATATAAATATATATCTAGAATACATGGTGTAAAGAAGCCCATACTGTCTTGATGGGTCCAGTTAATGTCACCCAAGAGCTACCTATAATTATCAATAAACTGGAGAGGAAAAAGATATACATTTTCGATAAGAGCATACCCTTTATCATGTGTAATGAAGAGGCGGAAACTATGGCAGTTGCCATAACTAGAGCCTCTTCTGCACGTTCCCAAACTTCATCATTATCTAAATCATAAAATTCGGGTACCACTAATCGAGTGAATAATAACATTAACATTCTAGGAAATGGAAAATTGAATATTTGTAGTATAAACCTATCCAATTTTGCAATTGAATAATGTCTTAAATAAGCCTTTTCATAATATTTGAAATGGTGAACCAACATTAACTTTGATTCAACCGAAGTTGAATTCAACAACTTGTAGCAAGCTTGGGGATATTCATCACAATATCGCTTACTTATCAAAATAATTTTGAAATTCGATTCGAAATCTTGTATTGAATAAGGATTAATATAGGGGATAAGTAATAATGATAAAAATATTGGACAAGCAAATAATATGGTGTAACGAGAACTTTGATAAAAGTCTACGATAGACAGCTTCCAATTAGTAACTGTATGTGTCAGCCTAAAGCTAGACTGTTGGGTCATTGACATGTCTTAACATCTAAACTAGTTAACCATTTAATCAATTACTTGATAAATAACCAAAATTAAAAGTTGCTAATCGGTTGCGGAGTTAACCCAATTTGATCAGCCGAAGAAAAATAATTTTTTTGAAAATATAAACCCGACCCGGGACTCGAACCCGGAGTCTTCCGCTTAGGAGGCGGATGCCTTAACCGTTTGGCCAGAAGGGCATTTTCAAGAATGATTTAAATTTTTGAGCAGTCGGAAGCAGTAGTGGATAATTTGGGATAAAAAGCTTGATTTTGAATGATTTGGATGGTTAATAGTAATATTCACTGGATTTATAATATATTTGGGCGATAAAATTAGCTATTTCACTATAAAACTCCACCTAAAAATTGAATTTCAATAATTGTGTAATTTTTTGGAAATATGGAGAATCTGTAAATCTTCGTGGTTTGTGTTCCAGTACTGCTTACCGTCAATTGAAAACCAATAGAAAACTGCATATTCAATCTATGAGCACTGCATCACTTCCATACCATAGCCGATTATTGTACCTACCCCCTAACATGGATATTTACCCAGATAAACAATTTTGAATTATAAGATAATTCCCCAAACAATCGGGTTGGTATGAAAGAGGACAATTTACGAGGGGGCTATAGTTTTGCAAATATTCAGTTGCTGACAATAAATCCTTGTGAAAATTTCATGATACAAGACAAAATAAAACCAGGCGAAGTGAAAATTGAACATACGAGCAAGAGAAGAGAAAACAACCCACGATGGCAGGTGCTGCTCCCTATTTGACGGGCTTAGTATTGATGGAGCATGGCGTTTGAAAAAGAAAGGTAGGCAATAGGCCATCAACAATATAAGCCAATGATTTGCAACACCTCAAATAATTTCTCCAACTTTATAACGGGTGAATGTAATCAATAATAATAAATGATTAATTTTTATGTAGTACTAATTATTTCATCATGTTAAAATAAATAATATTCATAAATCTACATTTGTGGATATATATTTTCAAATATTATTCATAAATAATTCATGTGGGACAAGAATAAAACTAGTTAATAGAAGTCATAGAAGCAATCTAAATGAATAAATATAGCCACCTTGGCCATACAATATCAAAGTGGCAATTTAGTTTTAAATATGTAACTTGGGTGCAAAAAAATAATGGCGTAGAAACATGAATGTAAATGACGCAGGAAGAGAAGTGAATGATGAGTAGGTGCTACATCGAGCAAAGTCACATTTATATCAAAGGCAAAGTAAAACTCACCCAAACAATAGTGTTGGTAATAACATAGAGATGATATGCGAGGTACGAGAATCATCTGCCAGTGCGTGCGCAACAAATAAATATATTCTTGGCTAAAAAAACATGATTGGGCGTAGTTTACCAATGAAATTGCTGATTGAGCATGAAATTAAGTTGGAACCGGAAATAACGAAATAACTGAAAGGCGTAGAGAATTAAGTTTCTGACATCACGACTTGGCGGGATTCCAGATAGCCAAATAAGGTTTATAGCAATTGCTCGGTGAATCTTTAATAGCAAGTGAATGATTGAACAATCCAAAAGAAACGCCAACAATATAACAGTAAACAATTAACCTGAACCTTATTGTACTAAATAGGAAACCTAGCCAACGGTACAGCTACAACAAAGCCGCAGACGAGTCAAGAAAAAATACAACTTAGGCCCATCGATGGAATGGCTAAGAGGGTATTGTTTTAATGAACCCCTTAGACAAATTGGGTACAGCCCAGAGATAAGCTAAGAAAACTGGTGTAAATGTAAAATTCGTAAACTATGACAAATCCCCAGTAAAACTTTAGTTGAGAGAATGTCATACAAATAATAGAAGATTGCTTAAGATGTGAATGACTATGATTGTTACTATGATTCTTCCCATGTGTTTGTTTGAGAAAATGACTAAGTAATTCCGCTTTTTTTTTTTGTTTTGATGCGGCCCAAATCCAGTTTAACTTCTTTTGGTGTTAAATTCAGCACAGCCCCAGCAGCTACTGAAAAATATTATACGCCTCACAATAATCATCTTTTAATCTTTTGACTACAGAAATTGCTTTATATATTATTAGTACCCATATTAATGGTTCTCTAACCTTTTTACTTATTTCTGATTATTACTACTCACACAAATGAGTACTTTAAAGGTTCCTGAAAATGAAGACAACCTATCCATCAACTCAAACACTCCATTAAATGCTACTGCTTACGATGTTTCCATTCCTACCTTATCATCGTTACACGATCCTAAATCGTTGAAGAACTTATATGAATTAGGTGGTTTCAACAAGTTGTTAACTTTGTTGAACACTTCATCCACTGGGTTGGATGAAAATAACCAATCTGATTTTGATACCAGAATTCACCAATTTGGAAAAAATCAGTTACCCGACAAGACTTCTAAATCTTTCTTCAAATTATGTGTGGAAGCTATGAAGGATAAGGTATTGATCTTGTTGTCGGTAGCTGCTATTGTTTCTTTGGCTTTAGGTTTGTATGAAACTTTTGGTCAAGGGCCAGTTTACGATGATGAAGGGATTGAATTACCTAGAATTTACTGGGTCGAAGGTGTGGCTATTTTGGTCGCTGTGGTTATCGTGGTCATTGTAGGTGCTGGTAATGATTATCAAAAGGAACGTCAGTTTGCTAAATTAAATGCCAAAAAGGAAGATCGTGAATTGATTGTTATTAGAAATGGTAAACAGAGATTGATTTCTATTTATCAGTTATTAGTTGGTGATGTTATCAACTTACAAACAGGGGATGTTATCCCTGCCGATGCTATTTTATTCGAAGGTGAAGTAGAAGCTGATGAATCAGCCATTACTGGTGAATCCGATACTTTGAAGAAAACTCCAGTTGATTTGGCATTATGCAATTATGAAAACCATTTACCCACCACTGAAGATATTGGCTCCCACGAGATTTCGTTCCAGGATCCTTACTTAATTTCGGGTTCGAAAGTCTTGGCCGGTTTGGGTAACGCCGTCGTCACCGCCGTTGGAGTTAACTCCATCCATGGTAGAACCATGATGGGCTTGAACCAAGAGTCCGAAACTACCCCATTGCAAGAACGTTTGGATAATTTGGCTACGGGTATTTCCAAATACGGGTTCTTAGCTGCATTGTTACTTTTCGTCATTTTGTTTATTCGTTTCTGTGTCAATATCGCTCCTGGTGGTCATTTAAATCATGAACTTCCTGCTGTAAAAGGTAAGGATTTCTTGGATATCTTGATTGTCGCCATCACCATTGTCGTGGTTGCAGTGCCTGAAGGTTTACCCTTGGCTGTCACTTTAGCTTTGGCTTTCGCTACTACTAGAATGGCCCAGAATGGTAATTTGGTACGTGTGTTGAAATCATGTGAAACCATGGGTGGTGCTACTGCTGTTTGTTCTGATAAAACTGGTACTTTGACTGAAAACAGAATGACTGTGGTTAAAGGTGTTATGGGATTGAACCAAGACTCTTCTAACTTGGAATTCGATGACACCAAACAACAATCTGATTCTTCCATTCCACGATCATCTGATATTATTCTGAAAGTTCCCTTAAACTCGTCAGTCTACATTTGCACCAATATCATTTTGAATTCAACTGCGTTTGAAAATGGTGATTATGATGAAGAAAAAGCTAAGCAAAGTAAACAAAAACCTGTCAAGAAACCATTGTTATTACAATTATTCGCCAAAAAGCAAATGCCTTTACAATTGGGTAATTCAGTCGATCCTTATTTAGGTAACAAAACTGAATCTGCGTTATTGCAATTCGCCAAAGATAAATTCAACGTTTTCCATGAATCGTCATTGGATGATCAACGTCAAGAGAGTGAAGGTTCCATTGTTCAAGTTATCCCCTTTGAAAGTTCGAGAAAATGGGCTGGTATTGTTATGAAGATTGAAAATGGGTATAGATTGTACGTCAAGGGTGCCGCCGAAATCATTTTTAAAGATTGTGGTTTCGAATACGACTCTACTGGTAAATTAGTTGAATTAGACAGAAGCTTACGTGACCAATCTTTACACAAAATTGATGAATTTGCTGGCGAAGCTTTAAGAACAATTGCATTAGCTCATCGTGATTTCACAGGTATTTCCAAATGGCCACCAGCAGAATTTCGTAATGAAAATGGTAATGAAGCTAACGCCGATTTATTAGTCAATGTTAATTCAAACGCGTCTGAAGATAAACGCTTGATTTTAGATTTGCTCGTCGGTATTCAAGACCCATTGAAAGATGGTGTCGCTGAAGCTGTCTTGCAATGTAAACGTGCAGGTGTTAATGTTAGAATGGTCACCGGTGATAATTTAATAACTGCCAAGGCTATCTCCAAGAGTTGTAACATTTTAACTCCAGAAGATTTATCAAATGAATTTTCAACAATGGAAGGTCCTGTTTTTAGAGAGTTATCCCCGGCCGAACGTCGAAGAATTGTACCCCAAATTAAAGTTTTGGCGAGATCTTCACCAGAAGATAAACGTATATTGGTCGATACATTAAGAAAATCAGGAGAAGTAGTGGCTGTCACTGGTGATGGTACCAATGATGCACCTGCTTTAAGATTAGCCGATGTTGGTTTCTCCATGGGTATCGCGGGTACTGAAGTTGCTCGTGAAGCTTCCGATATTATCTTGATGACTGACGATTTTACTGATATTGTTCAAGCCATCAAATGGGGTAGGACTGTTGCTACTTCTATCAAAAAATTTATCCAATTTCAATTGACGGTTAATATCACTGCATGTGTTTTGACATTCGTCTCTGCTGTTGCTTCTACAGAGGGTACATCGGTATTGACAGCAGTGCAATTGTTGTGGGTTAATTTAATTATGGATACATTAGCTGCCTTGGCTTTAGCCACTGATAAACCAGATGATTCCTTTTTGAATCGAAAACCAGCAGGTAGAACTGCACCATTGATTTCTACTTCAATGTGGAAAATGATTATTGGTCAATCTATTACTCAACTTATTATTACATTCACTTTACATTTTGCCGGTGCAACTTTATTCTTTGGAAAAGGTCATCACACAAACAATAAACAAGATAAACAGTTAGCCGCTATGACATTTAACACATTTGTGTGGTTACAATTTTGGAAGTTGGTTGTCACCAGAAAGCTTGATGAATGTGACGACGTTACCACGGTTAGAGGTAGAATCAATGCTGAAAACTTGAATTTCTTCTCGCATTTATTTAGAAATTGGTATTTTATTGGTATTTCGTTAATTATTGCTGGTGGTCAAGTCATGATTATGTTTGTTGGAGGTGCTGCCTTCAGTATCATTCGTCAAACTCCAGCCCAATGGGCAGTTGCTATGATTGGTGGATTTATGTCGATCCCAGCCGGTGTCATTATCAGAATCATTCCAAACGTTTGGGTCGAAAAGGCCTTCCCTACTAAAGCATTCAATAAGTTCCTTTACATTGTTGGATTCTCCTGGTTAAAGAGAAAGAAGAAGCCAGAAGAGAAACTTGAAGAAGGTGAAGATGATTCGTCAAACACTTATGTTGAAAAATAATTCTCTAATGATTAATGACCTAAAATAATTGCAATAGCTTACTTATTTATAGACTAAAAGTATACAAATTTAATAACTACTTGTAGTACACGGTAATCAGATTGGTTAGTGCTCCATTATCAGTAAATACAAAAATCATCAAAATTACCTGAAATTATTGACCAGGGTAGTACATATTCCATCTTGAGTTGCCCATCATGTTCTAATGTAACCGAGGCTCGTATTACCTACGAACCCTATGTTGGATAAAGTATAAGCAGGATCAAGTACAAAATGTGATATATTCATCTGTAATCTTCAACCTAATTATTCTTGTGATATTATATTCATCTGGTTTAATCTACTTATTCTTGTGATATTTCGAAATATATTACCATATAGTTCAATATTATACGTTAAATAGCTCGCATTCGCTACGCTCGACGTCTATAAATATTTAATGTCATATTTACTATTATTGGGCCAAGCCAATATTACTATACCATTTTCTATATATCGGGTTAAACTTTGCTAAATGGTCGAACAATCCCGGTAACTCCTCAAACTCATCAGTTTGCTTTATATTCGCAAGCAATGCCTCAAACTCCTGAGGAGATATACTATCCTTCTGATTTAACTTGACAAACACCATTTCAAATATACTCAATACTTTAGTTAAGTTTTCCCTAACTAGTTTCAAGTCTATCAATTTATTTACTGCATCCTCATCATTCTCATTTACCAATTTTTCATTAACAGTAGATAAATCTTGGTTCAACGTAATGATTGAATTATTAAAGATATTGGTATAGTACTCTAACCTAGTAGTGTTATCGTTCAAGTAAACCATGGAATGCTGTAGTGTGTCTAGTTGATCATTTGTCGATAATTCTTGAGTATAGTAGTCCAAATGAGTGATTAATGAAGATACATCGTTTGATATCGTGTGTGTGTTTAACTTGTCGTAGATGTTAGGATTGGAACAATCTCCAAGGATGGAATTAAACAACTGGTCGACGTAAGTGGCTGGGTTGAACTCCTTGTCGAAGAACATGGCCATAGACTCCTCGTTGCTCATGGTAGTTGTTGCTTGTGTAGTTGTTTGGTGGTCTGATTTTAAGTTTTGGCGAGGCTTTAGGTTTACATTGCTAATTTAAAAATCTTAAACATGATTTCAACCAACTATGGTGGAAATCAAAGAGTATGAAGGTACTGGTGTAGAGTATGTTAGCAGCACTATTATTCACATCGAAGAGCCCAAAGAGCAGGAAGAACAGATGATATTTGAATTTAAAAGCACCTACGTTGAGATTGATAGCACGAGGGTGGTGATTCCATCAAATGTTGAAGAGCCGAATGAAGACGAGGATGAAGAGGAGGAGGATGATGACGAGAGAGAGTATAGATACCGAGAGTATATTTTTGAATTCCCCGAGACTCCTCGGGATTTGGAAGTGTTGTATCCCAATGAAATTGAAGAGGCTCGGAATGAAGAGTTGTTGAGGGTATACGAGGTTGAATTGGACAATGATGAGTATTTAGTGAAACCAACAGGTATATTACTTCAAAAATCAGTTGAACCAGAAAGTGGAATTGATAGTGGAACTGATAGTGCAAGTGATTTTGCAACTGAAGGTGGAACTGACAGTGAAAATGATGCTGATAATGTCTATGACTCAGACGAATAACGAATACGCAATACATATAGATTATGTACCAATAGATTTCTATTGAAACAATTCTCATTAATAATTGTAATTGTAACCAATTGTCGTACAAGGCTGCAAAATTGTTAGTAAATCTATTTTAGATTGGCTGGAAGTTCTATTAAACCCCGAGCAATTAATGTCCTTCTCTACAATTATCGAACAAGATTCCTACTTAACTGGTTCTATGTCAATTTTGGTATTAGACAACACCATATTCCAGCTTAGATCGCACACCCCACAAATATGTTGATTATTTTGATATTCTTGATAATCTACTCAATTCTTACAATCTAAAAGGAACGAGAGATGATGAATAGTCTTCTTACCGAGGTAATAGAGTTGAATGTAAAGTAGAACTTAAATATGAATTTTCACCTAAATTAACTTTAAGTCTGGTAATAGCTAATTATAATTTCGCAACCTTGAAAATGTGGCTAATTGGAAACCATATAATTTCATGTTCTGTTACAGAGCTGGCAAAACGACATTCATAATGTAATGTTCATGATAGTATAGTATAGAGTGATGTCGAATGGATCATAAATTATCTGTTTGTGCTAATTAGTGAAGTTTATATACCACCAAAACTATAAAGCCCATTTAACGATATTTCTGGTTGTACCACTAATGAAAAGTTGATTAATGGCGATATTTCTTTTAGATGCAATTAGAACTGAATCACATTGATAGATCAATTTCCAATGTGGGGCTACAATTCCCATTTCGATTCAAAATTACCCCCACCCACGGCGATTCGAACCCTGGCACATGCGATTGAGCCGTTTGTCAAAGCTTAAAAGAGTATGGGAGTGGTTAATACATCAATAGGATACTAAATAAATATAGCCAGGTAATGTAATATACTCAAAACAACAATCCTACCGTACTGCTTACAATACTCCATTTTGCCTGTAAGTCGTACCCAAAGGATTTATTGTACAGATATAGTCAGGGAATGTAATGGTTATCTTCCATGTTATATAAAGATTGTCAACCGCTCATTGTACTGGAACCAATTTCCCTACAACATATTAATACAATCATGTATTCATATATAAAAGATCGTAATGGATATGGTCTGTAGGTTCACAAGAATATCGCAGCTTCGCATGAGATATTAGATTACATTTCCTGGATTCCATAGAAGAATATAGCATGCGAAGCAATACTTTACAGAATATCGAATGCTTCGCATCTATTCAATGCTTCATAGTTCTACAAGAATACCGCAGCTTCGCATTCGATATTATACTACATTTCCTGGATTCCATAGAAGAATATCGCACGCTTCGCATCTTATATTCTACGCATGCTCTTTAATACAATATGTATTCATTTATAAAAAAATCCTAGCGGATAACAAATCGACATCTACTCATAAACAGCAAATTGCGCAATTCAATTGCGCAACTGATAGCCAGCCAATTGCTGCGCAATTGGCAACAATAGGCTATCTATAATTTAGCTCTTGGGTCCAAGTTCTTAAAAACAGATTCAATGGCAGTGGCCTTCATCATGTTACCCTTCAATTTCAATTTACCAGCCATAAATAATTTTTGACCATTGGCTTGACCTTGGGCTAATTTGACGAAATCAGCATCTTTCAAAGACAATTGAACGTCGAATTTAGGTAAAGAGTCGACTTTAGCGACAGTACCATCTTTTTTCAAGTCCAAAACCCAAGATTGGTCTTTACCATCCTTGTTTTTCAAGGTAATGACAATGACGGCTTTAACCCCGTTAATGGCAGATTTTTTAATGTCAGCGTCAGAAAGACCAGCTTGTAACATTTCAAAGAATTCGGAAGATTCGAAACCGTCGGCGGCAACAGAAGACATGATTAGATAATTAGATTTAGTAAATTAATTAAAGAAGAAGAAACAGAAAGGAAATGACAAGATTTATATAGTAGCAATTGTATGGCCAGTTTCATGTGAAATATAAAAATAAAATTGGACGGAGAAAAAAACCGAGGGAAGAGAATGGCACATGATAAAACGGACTTTACCCCATAAAATTTACATTAACTATGATAGAGACAAATATCACAAACAGTTACATTGGTAACGCCCAAACTAGAGAGGGTAGTACAACATTCATATGAAAATTTTACATTCTCTATAATACTACGTAAATACAGTATTAACAATAGGATCCTCTGGATCATCTCATAACTCCCAACCCCACATTTAATTTTAAAATAGTATAACCAATGGGAATTATATGGAGTTAATAGATTTAATAGAGCTAGTACTACAATTGCTATTAGTAGTAATATTAATTATTATTATTCACCAATTCCAGTTCTATGTCTCTTTTACTACCAGCGCTACCATCTACCCTTTACAATTTCCCCATCAATCGCTCATTACCTAATTGAGTTAACCGTCTCCATTGTTTCAATTTCCACAACAATGAAATTTCATTTCGGGGTTGGTGATCACTAATTGGTGTGGGGGGTCAAGTTTCTATGATATCATTAGACTATGATATTTCACTCAGATTCTTGCGAAGCACAGTATCTTGCTTCGCAAGATACTGAATTAGAAAGGTGATAATGTAGATTGACTAGAGCCTAATATTATTGTAATGATTAATTTAATTAGAGTATATTATTTATAATTATATTTGTAGGAGTTTATTTATATCTTGGTTTACTATTATCAATTCCTATCGTCAACTCGGTTCACCTACGGATTTAAACCCATTTGTGTATTATTTTTTTCCCGTCTGCAATCTGGTGCCGTGATTTAGGAACCCTGTAGTAGGTTTATCTTGCCACGTAAGTTTTTACTTGTGATTTGTGAGTTATGATTTAGACTTGTCATTTGTCAGTGATTCAATCTGTAATTACATGTGGTTTATAGTTTATTCACATTAGTACTTTTTCTTTTGATCTTTCATAGTTTCTTAGATATAGCACTATTCACGTTTGTATCTATTGTAGAGCCGGAAGTATAAAAATTTCAATCTTATGTTTCAGGTATCTCAAACTTAGATTACATGTGGATATCTTGACATGTGTATCTTATTGTAGACTTGTTTGGTTATAATTCTTAACTAGATATTGGTAAACTAAATGTGATATTATTGGAAACAAATAGTTTTATCATATACCTATCTGTTCTACTAAATTATCAATAACTTAATCTTATTTGTTAGTATAAATTATTCATCTACTTTGTATGTTTTATTTACTTTCATTAATACGAAGCTAATATTCCCCTTTTTGAAAGAAACCTTGAAAATTAGTGTTTATGACTATATCAATGGCCATTCAACGTAACTCTACTACCACTACTACTCTTTATTCATACCATGATAAGTATATTTATTTTGGCGGCCATTTCTACCACATTTTTTGGTTGCCTCATTTTCTACCGCGCTACCATCCCACACGAACCTCATCTCAAAGAGTTTTGGTAGGTGATTGATAGTAATTCCATTATCTAATCATGTTCAATAGTACCAGCAGCAAGAACAAAGCAGAGGCTACAGTCAACAAACTTCTAGGAGACCTCCTTCCAAACGTCTCAGGGCAAGAAAAACATACTAATAATACTAAAAACAAAAAGAAATCATCACAGTCCAATACCCAAATCTTATCTAATCAATTCGATTTAACAGTTCAACCAATAAATACCAAGAAATTCAAAACTCAAAGGAATGCAAAGATTAAGAAATTCAATCAAACTAATAAAAAGTTCGACAAATTAACCAAATATACCATAATCAAACAATCCAAAGACAAATCAATCAATCATGAAAAATATTTACAGAAATTAGTTAATCGAAATATCAATTCGATAACAAAGTACGATATTGATAATGAAGACACCCAGGATGAAATACAAGAATTGAAATCATCAATCTTACCTTCAATAACTACCTCGAAAAAACGATTACGTAAAAAGGTCTTATTCACCTCCGCCAACAACAATCAACACGAATTCGATGAAAAAGTCAAGAAGGGTTGGATCAGTATGCCTGGTTTGACCCCTGGTTTGGCTCCGGTCGATTATAACGAAGATAGTGATTGATTGATTTTAGAATCACATTCTAGTTCCTGCATCTAAATACTGTAATATAGGATAACAAATATCAATTGTAAGAACGACACCCCCCCTCTCTCGTCCCATGGCTTCACCTTGGCAAATTTCACAACTCTACTTGTAACTACATTCCCTCACCTCGGCGTTGATTTCATGAGCTTCCCCATTTTTGAAATATTCATCACCAACCTGCATCAGCCCCATCTGAAGCGTAATACGATCACCTCGGACACCACTGCCCAGTCAAACCCCCTCCTTACTTAATTTCACATGAGTCCTATCGTATATTATATGTACACTTTCACAGTTAATCTATAATTCATACAAAACTTGGCACAAATCAGCACATGCCTTTCTCACTGACCGTTTGGGATCATCCAAACCAGGCGACAACTTAACAAGACACTGTTTCTTAAGCGGAACAACTTGATCTTTGAGTTTATAATTATCAAACAATGATGTCAAGATTTGTAAACTTTTCAATCGAATAGTCTCATCATTGATTTGCCTGCGGTTTTTAATCAACTTGTCGGAAACTAAACTTTGAAGTCTTTCAATGATTGGAACTAAATCGGAAGATATTAACATCACATCTTGTTCAATTATGATGGTTAGCGTAGACAACGATGATGTTATCATTATTGCATCTTCAACACTTAAACTGGTCAACATCGATGGCAATATTTCTTGTAAATGGGGTTTCACAATTGATTCATTCCCAAGATTATTCAATATCAATGACAAACCTTGTAAAAGAATTTTGTCATTGCCCCTTATCAAGTCCGGTAACACAAGCTCGAAGATATGTTGTTTATACAACAATTGAACGTTATAACTATTCACTTTAGATATCAAGTCTCGCTTTTTGATTTGAGGAACTGGATTGATGAAGATGGCAATGTCAACAAATAAAACCATTAATGATTGACTGATCCATGATTTTAATTGATAATTCTCCGTGGAGATGAATAATGTCATTAATTTATTCAAGTATTCCAATCCCAGCTTATTTAATTTCAATAACAATCCTTTTAATGTCCACATGAATATCTCTAAATCTAAACTTGTTGATTGTCCAGCCGTAAATAGTCCCTCTAATTCATTGTCAGTATTTAAAAATTTATTCACCGATAATTCATTGTCAGTATTTAAAAATTTATTCACCGATAATGATAAGAATTGCAAGTATATGACATGTAGATATTTATTATCGATTGCCTTTATCAATTTGATATAATTTGGTAATGAAAAATCTTGATACTTCACTGACCGATCACAATTGGCAATAATCTTGGAATAAATCGCCATTTCCACACTGGGGGTTTCCAATGTATGTGCAAACTGCGTATTATATTGATCAACAATCGATTGATGTTTACTAACATCGCAAAATCTGATCAACAATCCAACTAAATCACCTATACGTTCCACTAATATTGGATCTTTCTGATGCAATCCAATAATTGTTGGAACAAATTTATTCAACCAGGAATTAGTCAAAAATTGATTTCTGGTTTCAATCTTCTTGATCAACTTGATAAACATTTCAATCACCAATTGTATCAATTCTTTATTTGATGTGTTTTGCAAAATCGAAATAAATCGAATCGATAAAACTTCGAGAAATTGATAACTGGTACAGATATCACCAATGACATTTAATACTTGTGTAATAGCCTCCGAAGTAGTTGATTGCTCGGCTATTTGTAATAATTGCGGTAAAATATTATCAATAATCAAATTAGGTTTGAATTCACTAATTAAAACCAAGCCAGAAACTAATTCATGAACTATTGGATCATTCCAATTAATGTTTTCATTTGAGATGATATCAGTAAAGTATTGAAAGACTAAATCCAATTCAGAAGAATTTAAAAAATTTTCGAGTTGAATCAACTTGATAAACTGCTGAATAACTTTGACTTTCAACGGTATTTCCATGTTAGTCGATGAATTAAATAACTGTCCCATAAATATCAATAAATGTGATTTATATTTGATTAATGAATTTTCCTGACGAAATTGTTCATCATCGTCAGAACGTAAATAATATGACGTGAAGATAAAACCAAATAAGTCAATCAAACTTCGTTGTTTTTCAATATTAAGCGAGAAATCTTCATTCATATTCGATTCTAAATCCAGTGCTATTGGCTGTTTAGGTTCAACATTAATATATTTTCCCCAAATATCATAGTCAAATAATTGGTTAATGACAAAATCAAATGATTCTTGAGATTGGGAAGCTAAAACTGATAATATCAAGATGGATGGATTTGACATGTCGTTGATTTTGACTAAATTATCCTTCAATTCATCAAAGATAGTTGATAAAAATTGAGAATAAAAGTCTTGATTGATTAAACGACGATTCAATGTTTTGATTATGATTAATGCAAGAATTAATGATTTATTTTCATCATTATCGTTAATATCCTGATAATTCTCGGGGACTAATTCTAATGAATCTGCTTTGAAAATTGATGTCAGCTCGTTTCTATGCAACAATTCGAATTTGATTGAGTTCCAAATCATTAACCAGTACGTTTCAATAGTGGCGACGTCGTACTGTTCGATACAAGCTAATAAAGCGTGCAAGACATCATTTCTAACCATAGGATTGGTTGAGGTTAATTTCTCAATTAAATTATTGAACGAGTCGGGAGTGAATAATGATTGGGAAGCAATAGTATCGATAAGTCTCGTTTTCAATTGTTTGGATGTGATTTTATACGGATCGTTGCTTGGAGGAGTAAACGAAATTGGGAAGTAGCAAAAACAAATGTCGAATAAATCGTTTAGGTATTGTTTATGCAAATCTGAACTTTGATCGAATTGAAAATTGGTGTTGATTCTGGTGTTAATATCGAACGAACTTAACAAGTTCCGGGGGTCTTTTTCGCCATCGGCAATTGAAATAAATGTCTTGATGAAGAGATTTGAACTTTTAGGTGAATCAGAATAATAAGTCAAATGGGACTTTAATAAATTGGACATAATCTCGAAAGCTTGGTATCTAATTTTAGCCAAGTATTGCTTGGGGTTGTATGAATCGTTTAATGTAGTTAATAACTTTTCTGATATTAAGGATGGTAAGAAATTATTAAATTGGATCAAATAGTTTATATTGATCAATACATCTTGCAAACAAACCTTATCATCAAACTTGTTTAATAAGAATTCCATCAACACCATAATATCTTGTTTGGATAATTTCTTGGTGGTACCAGCTACTATCAAATGACTTAACGTAGACGAGAGACACGTCAATGATTTGGATCGTATGACATCAGTATCTGAAGTGAGACTAGGACCTAAATTTTGGATAAATTGTAAAAGTGTTAATTTATTGGATTGAATTAATTGAGCTAGTTCAAGGGAGAATTTGCTCGATTCATTATCTCCCGAACCATCAGATGCCTCTGTAGTTATAAACTGACTGATGAGGATAGGAATATTATGTTCTGATTCCATATCTACTTGATCTCTTTAATCTTTCACCACCTTTACTAATCGTCGATAGCAGCAGAATTTGTTGCAAAATCAAAGTCCTGCAGATTGACGATCTTTGACATGATTAGGTAGATTTCCCGAATAGGAATTATGTGATTTATAACATCATTAATAAAATAGTTCCAACTTCCTACAAGAAAAAGTAGACTTCCCAAAGAAGAAAGGTCTGATGGCGAACACAAAGTAATTATTAACCATAGGTTAACCGAGATCGAGATCTATTGAATAATAACCCCCAAAATATTATGAAACAGGATGTATCCTCACCTTTGAAACTTCAACAGGGAGTTGTCGTCTTGTCATTTGGCGGACCTGAACCCTAAACTATTATGCTTCTTGTTCTAATTTCAAGGGTTTCCTATTTACAACGCGACTCCAACGTCTAAAAGACGATTGCACTTGACGACAAGACGTCGGAGTTGATGCCGTGTTTAACAAAACAATGGTTATTAGGAGGGGAGTGAAGAGTTGTAAGTTGAGCTTCACCTAAACTATACCCTAGAGATGGTATGGTTTATGAAATGAAAATGAAAATGAAAATGAAAAATTTTAAATTTTTAAAAAGAGTCCGAGATACCAGGAAGATAGATATCACAGTAGAGTAGAATGTAGTATAGATTAGATGCTTAGTTGAAGGAGGTAGTTGATAATTGTAGTTTAGTAGTTTTAATAATATTTTTATTTTTACAGGATCAAAAAGTGTATGCGAAATTTCCCACCATACATTTTGATCAGATCATAACATTAGTTATTACAGTGGCAATTTGTTATATATTCTAGTGGCGATTTGTTATAGCTATTCTCATTTATACATACACCCACGATTTATGAATGATTGAAATCCCAGATCTAGACGACATATCATCGTTAACCCAATTGAATAATTCGCTTACCCACTTACAACCATCACAAAACACCCGAGCTTCACCACCTTCATTTAATGATCAGTACTATGAGGATGATGATGACTTGGATTTCAATGGAAATTCAATAGATCAAATCCATTACTTATCAAGTAAGTTGAATAAATCAGTAAACTCCAACACTCCATCATCTCCTAATATGTCAGATCGACGAATAAGTATTGATGAGGATGTGAAAAATGACACTGACGCTGATTTAACCTTGGAACTTGATCAAATCAATCAAGATATGACCCAGATTGATCTTAATAACAATCAAGTTTTGCACCAAATTGATATTAATACACCAGAGCTCTATCAAGGAAAATCCATAGTCCCCCAAGCCATAGAATATACTCCAGAAACTTATCAAGTGAACTCTATGGATGACCTCCCATCCAAACACTATTCTTATCAACTACAGACTCCAATGTCTAACTTTCAACAGCACGATCACTTGGAATCTTCACCGCAACTACCACCTATGAACAGTCAAGCTGCAAAAAGATTGACCCTATCTAATGGAGCCGAATTTTCTACTATCCGTCGAGGGTTAGCTACCGATTTGAAAACTCCTGCTGAATATACTTTACATATCATCTTCACCCAATTTGTTAGACACGCAGAAGGTAAATTGAACTTGTGTTTGGACTATTCTATCGACCAAGAACCACCCATTGACTCCTTATTGAATGAAGGCACCGATCCACTGTTTGATAAAATAGTGGCCTCCCTAGGCTACATTGCCAGAAGAAAACCGAAACCAGTAATTGATTCAGTCATGTTTTGGAGAAAATCAAAGTCTGAAGTGGCGGCGTTAGCTGCTATTGAATTGGAAAAGGTCTTGTCGCAATGTAAATCTGCCAATATCAGTAACAATACTAGCAATCCCTCCATTGTCAAGAATAGTGAAAACAATTCCCGATCAAAACGGTCCTTGAGTTTAATGAGAACGAAAAGTTTTTCCAAATCTAATCATAGACGTAACCAATCGACAAATACTTTGAATCCTACGGCATCCAATTTCCTGCTTAACAATACCAAGAACTCGTTCGATCATACTGATGAGTCAATTCAATCACAACAAACTGATAGACGAATATTTGAAGCTAAGAAAACCGCCATAAATGCCGATCGCAAATCTCTAGCTTCCATATTCATCTTATGTCGAGTACTTATAGAAATTGTCAAGCAAACCAGTCATGAAATTATGGGAGAAGATCTAAATGGAAAATTAGAAGAGATTGTTTACACGCAATTGAAAACTACAGACCCAGTTAGTACTTCTCAATCTCTAGTAAGATCGGCCAATTGGAGTTTATTTGCACAATTATTAGGTTACATGTCTGAAAACAGATTCTTAAGTGTTAGTGATCGATTTATTGCCGAATTGGAAAAAATTCCCCAGCAAATTACCAACGAACAAGAATTGAAATTGCAATTGTTAATCCATGGAATGCAATACTTGAGATTAACTAATTATCCCCCAGAAGCATTTGAAGACACTGCGGAATTCATTCTTTCATTATCCAAGTTTTATAGTAAATGTCTGGTTGAAACATTAACTTTTGCTTATTCAAAGGTTTTGAGTGACTTGATCTTGCCATTATCCTCGGCTTTGACAGCGGAAACTAATCATCCTACTTGGGTAGAAGCAATTCACAAGATATTCTACAAAGCTTACAGTGTTTGGAACATGATCCTTAATAAATCATCGGAATTACCAATAACAGCTCCTTATCCATCTCAAGGAGTTCTATTACCTTTGAACAATAGTAATCCCAATGGATGGGCACAGTGCTTATACCTTATAACAGCATCTTTATCGGTATCGAATAAGGAGTTATTTTCAGAAATGTGGTTCAAAGTTATTCAGGAAAATAGTTTTAAATTGAAACCAAAATCAACAGCAGAAGACAAATACGTGTACATTTTATGTACTGCTCGTTTACTTTGGACATACATCTATCGATTACCAGATACCTTAAATAATACAATAAAGAAGCTCGATGCCTTATATGGGATTCTATTCAATCCAGCAATTACTTCGAAGAAAAATATCTGGATTTCTGCAGACATTAACTTGATGAACGCTTTGGTGCAATTGGTTAGAATCGCTGGTTATCAACATTTGAATTATGTTTTGGAAAACTTCGTTTTGCAAATGCTAAAATTTTCATTTAATGGTTACAGTCTTGAGGGGTTATCTCCAGAAAGGGTGATGGTTATAGTACATAGTTATTTGGCCATATTAGAGGATTATGAGTTAGGTACGAAACCGCAATTCCCAACAAATGAAGTACTTGAAAATACAGTTACCAATGATGCCTTTTTCAATTCATGCATCCCATCAACATTTTCAACCTCAACCTCCTACACGTCGCTGCAACCAAAACAGAAAGTTCAGGAAGCTAAAAAGAGGTCGGCAAAATTAAATGAATTCCAATTTCTTGCCAAAAACTCGAAGAATGCTAATTTACATGAAGAAGTTTGCCGAAGTTTTGCGTCGTTGTTGAAATTACTAGATGCACAATATGGATCACATTTTTGGCTTTCTGAAACGAATTCAAATGGTGCAACAAACTCAAATTCCTTGCAAGTCAACTCTGGACAATCATCAAACAGTGGTAAAGCTACTTCACCTTTTTCTTCTTTCCACTTTGGTTTAGATTTTACATTTCAAGGTACCAAAAATTTACATTTAGAGTTATTTGCTACGTTGATCGATTCTGTACCGTGGACTATGGTTGCATTTTCGGATGGAAATGTAGTTGGTATCCTGTTTAAGCAAACTGTTGAGATTTTAACTCGTAATGCTGCACATCCTAATTATAAAGTTTCAAGTGCCGCTGTTAGAGCTTTGAAAAAGATTGCATCCAAGAAAAACCCGAGCAGTTTAATTACGATCTTTGCAAAGATTGCCTTCCAATTCACCGACAAACCACTGGCGAATTATAATGTGGATTATATCAATTCTAAAGAATATAAGCGTTTATTGAGACTTTACGTCGACTTATTGAATTGTTGGTTGAAACAATTCAACAACATAGGTGCTAGTAAAAAGGAGATGAATGTAAATCCGTTTGCTCAAGAAGACGAAGCTATGAACAAGGATGTGTTAAACGATTTGTACCAGATCAA
>JAXQKE010000230.1:0-32554 GCA_037042355.1 Candida sp. Y128-05E | reverse complement strand
CCAGCTAAGTTGGCCAAAGCGGTTGTTGATGCTACTACCCATTATGATGATCCATTGAAGATCTTGGAGTACTCGACTGATTTAGGGGACTTGATGCCAGGGACTGCCATTGGTACTATTTCCGAAAATGATAGATTAGCTAAGGTGGGTTGGTAAGAGCACGAGTGAGCATCACGAAGTGATGCGAACGAGTGTTTGTCAATGAACACAAGATATCGTCTAAGAAGATATCATTGAAACGAAGGTTTATATATCTTTCTCAAAAACATTTTTGTTTATATCAATACATGTTTATAGTTTATATATCTTGTAGAAGGTATGCTGATACGAGGAACCAAGTGAAAGCTACCAAAGATAATTGTCAAGGTTGAATTAGATATAGAAGATATAGAAGTTATCGTTCTTCCTTTCCATATCGTCTTCGAAGAAACATATACCCACTTCTCTTTGATAATGACTCGGAATCGCTCAGCGGCTAATTTGCAACCATTATTTTGGCATATGCGCTAACAAAGTCTGGGGCAGAAAAAATAAGGAAAATATTTTATCAAACTAGCGCCAAATAACTATGCGTTTGATCGACCGCCAGAAATATCTCGATGGATCATGTTAACCCGGTTGACAAAGTAAATCTTAAGAGACATTATACAAGTCCAAAAAATCGACAAACAAAATTATCAGACCAAAAAGTTAGACCGAAGAATTGCATCTCAGCTGAGTCCCGAAAAGATAAAAGACTGGGACACATTCAAAACGCTAGACTTGAGCTATATAAGAGCTCCATAGTAGAGAAGACCCATAAATTCTATCCAGAATGCATGTATATTTCCAATGTAAAGGAAACTAACACTTATGAACCACACAGTCGATACTCTTTACATTATCTCCAATCACCAACAACTAATCAATACACCCAAATTAATAGATACATAGATATTAACCACCGTTAATTATTTACGCAACTTTCAGTTCGAGTAGCGGACGTGACACAGGTGATTTTTCTGACACCAGTGTCTGTATTGGGTTAAATGGATACAAACATAAATACTTCTATATAGACCCAAACATCTTGGAGAACGATGGACACAGACTTTTATTATAAACAAAACAATCATTTATTGTGCTATATATGAATCACCTCATCGGTAATAGTGTAAGTGTAATTGACAATTGATCTTTGATCCCGTCAAAGTGTTAACCAGTAACGTCAATTGCGGTATTTTTAGGTGAAAGTAAGTCAAGCAAACTTGACTGAAGCTGATTTTGGAATTTATCATTGGTATTATCGTATTAGCTAGTTGTGGTGGTGAGTACGTGGAGGTAAAATGAAAGTGGCGATTTCCAAAGTGGTCTGATCTACCACACCACTTTATTTTATAGCAAAAATAACAAAAATAACCACAATGTTGAAAATGGTCGGATATGAATCGAGGGGGAATAATCACTTTGTGATACTTACTTAGTACCTAGCTCGCTTGGCGAGCGGTTAAATCACTTCGTGATAGCTCACTTCGTGAGCCGAGCTCGTTCGCAATCACTTCGTGATCACTCACTTAATGAACAACGGCCCAACCTTCCCCACAATATCCTCCTCCCTCTGGTCCAACCTTACCACCCTCTTAATAAACCTCCCCATATCCCTTGGAATCATCTCCTCATCCAATCCTAAATCATCTTCGCACACCAACAACAAATCCGGTTTCAAATTCTTCAACAAATCCCAAAATCCGGGAATATTATTACATTTTAACAATTTATAATTCATCATTAATTTGGTGACATCCAAGTTCAACATTAAATCGTCTTCATTTAAATTAGGCGGCAAGATAAAAGTAACATTACTTGAATTAATCAAAATATCATTCAAAGGTAACTTCAGAGATAAAATCGAATGAGATAAAGTCAAAACAATATTATCGGTAGTATATTTTTTAGTAATAATTACATTACCATCGACGACTTCTTTAGTTTCTTCAACAAATTGATCTTGTTGATAAGACTGGTAAATCTTGTAGGCCAACCCAGCAACTGTAGTAGCTACAAGAGCAGCAGCCCATACTGTAGGATTTCTTTGGAACTTTCTTGTCATAGGAGACATAATTGACTAAGTAATAAAATGAGTATATATTAAATCTAATGATTTCAACCCTTCTGTCCTTATACGTGAAATTTGTTGTGTGGGAGATAAACAATTGATCATGTGATATTAACTATACCGGAAGTAGAAGTTCCGGTTGATTTTCGGTTCCCAACAAAATTTACTTTGGTTTAATGCGGGGAATCAACTCAAATCATTAAACATCATACAATCATTAACAAGGTGTATTTAGATATATATCATGAAATATACTATGATGACATCAGATAACATATTGTATACCAATAGAGTTTAATATTGAGTGAACCATTAGTGACTAAGTTTTATTTTAATGACTATTGATGATTATTTTATTTAAGGTTTCATATGAAAGTATTGGTTAAGTTTAGTTGGGTCAAATGGGGTGTATATCATCACCATCTCCTTTAAGTATGACCCGTTTTGGAAATAGAAATTTCTGTGGCAATATCTTTTCTCGTGCTCTGTTTGCAACCAATTTGTTTCGCAGCCAAATTGTGGCCATTCTTTAAATCCTCATGATAGATTCAATTTAATCAATAATGGTGTACTTGCTCAAATAACTGTACTCTTTCGTCAAAGGTAATAACAGAATATGTTAAGTCGGATAAGGTATACTTTCTTTTCTCGGCCCGATCAACGAATAGTTTCTACTTTCAAACTAGAAGGAACAAGACAGAGCGTATAAATAGATCCTGCTTTCACCGCAGATGAATACTAGTTTTCTTATTATACTATCACTATACTAAAGAGATGAGACCAAATCACTTCGCTCACTTATTCAGATATAAACCTACCGAAGTTGAGGATGACGTGGATCTTTACGATCCAAATGAAAATGAGTTAGATAGATATGTTTGTTCGCCTTTTCCACAATGTTGCTTCATAAACCTTTGCATGTTAGGGACGATGCTCTTGGTGTTGGGTATTTTCATCACAGAAGTAATACGCGAGGATAATCGAAGACTTGCTGTTTCTGAAGATATTGAATTGAGGAAAGATACTGAAACGGGTTAGATATACTTTCCGCTTCTGTTTCGACCACTTAATTCACGACAAGTTGGTTGTGAAATGTGGATGAATGGCTGCAAAATATTTTTACGGTGGGGGGAACCCAATAAAAATAGCAACAGACACACTTCTATGGATTATAATCTGTCAGTCGAGAAATGGATCATCTAAACTCCAATTTGCTCGTCATAAATACTGCCAGTTTCAGTGGCGATGTGTATGCTTACATTTTAATAAAGAGTATAGTTGTACATCTAATGATGGTAAATATTGGTGGGATAATTTGATATTTCCAGGGAAGATAACAACTGGAAAAGAGTGGGTTGATTAGATTTTATCGTAACCAATAATAATCATTTATCGTGTAATTGTAATCGTCAACCTGATAGATTTTCAATGAAAAATGCCTTCTTCCCATTTAGGAAACTAAACCCCAGGATAACTTAGCGGATCGGTGGCCCACAAGCAGGAATATCAATTATATACGAGTCAATATTATCTACCAGTTATAATCTCTCCCCACAGTATCTAACGGTAATAGTTGATACATCGAGTCATTAGCGGTTGAAGTTTATTATTATTTAATTATTATTTTCTAACGGTTTTTAAGGTGACTTATCAAAACCAGTTCAAATCCGCGTAGAGTACCAAACTAAGTAATGAATAACGAAAGAGAATTGAATTATACGCCGTATCCATAGTTCATTGATTATTAGATACTTTATCTTGTAATAGTTCTAACCAATTAGAGGCTTCCACTGTGGTTACTAAGTTTAACCTGTTGGCTGAAAATACCACATCAATGGTTCAATTTAGTTAATATACTTGCAAATACCACATTTCTATAGATCTACTACTAACCGATTAAAGTTTACCTATCCATGTTCGTTAATATTAATACAACCCTTATTAAACACCTATTAGACTAACCTATTTCAGATAAGAATAAAATACACTAATTACATGTAGAGATAACAGGAGTACATAATCATTACTTGATTATGACCTGTTACAATTTATGATCAATAAAATAGATCATTTGTAACAATTGAATGTTATCTGGTGTACAATTGTCACTTGGGTTAAGTTTGAGTGTTAATCGTTTAGTGTTACCTAATTGGGTAAGTAGATACTCACACTACTATCAGTGGTATTTTTGTCCTAATTGGGATCGATTGCGCAAGATCAACTAGCGCAACCAAAAGAAGAAAGGAAATCCACGAGGTATCTTCATCCATTGGAGTATAAATAACCAGGGGGATCTCCATAGTATGTTCTAATTCATTATACTAATACAATAATTAACATGGTCCATCCATTTGATACCGTCACACACGCAGAAGTCAGATTGGCTTCTAAGTTAGTTAAAGACTCCCATGATGCCGCTGATCAAGTCCATTTCGTAGGGATTGATCGTTTGGATCCTCCCAAAAAGGATATGTTGAGATACTTAGAAGCTGAAGAACAAGGTTTACCTTTGCCTTCAATTCCTCGTGTTTTGCACGTATATTATTATACTAACAAAACCGATTTCAACAAAGCTTTGGTTAATGTTACTGTTGGTCATGTTATCACCAAGCAAAAACAACCTAAAGACGTTCAAGGTCCTTTGCTTCCAGATGACATGATGTACTGGGAAGATTTGTTCATGAAACATCCTCGAGTATTGGCGGAAATTGAAAAATTGAAATTACCTGCGGGTTATACAGTTAGAGCCGATCCTTGGATTTATGCTACTGATAACGCAGATGAATCTACTTCTCCTTTGATTCAATTGTATGTTTATGTTTTGGCTGGTAATGGCCATACTGAGTCTAATCATTATTCGCTTCCATTGAAATTCTCCCCTGTGTTTGAATGTTTCACTGAAAAATTCATCAGAATGGATTATTTACCAGGTGGATATGATGAAACCACCACCGCTACCCAACCTTGGAAACAAGTTCCTTGTGTTGAATACCATCCTGATTTAAATGGTGAAACTACCACCAGAGTCGTCAAACCATTGATTGTTTCCCAACCAGAAGGTCCTTCTTTCACTGTTGAAGGTGGTAAAATCACTTGGCAAGGTTGGGAATTCCATGTCTCTTCTACCGCTAGAGAAGGTTTCGCTATTTACAATGCTAAATTCAAGGGAAGACAAACTTTCTACAGAATGGCCCTTTCTGAAATGACAGTTCCTTATGGTGACCCAAGAAAACCTTACCACAGAAAACAAGCTTTCGACTTGGGTGATTGTGGGTTTGGTACCAATGGTAACCAATTAGCTCTTGGTTGTGACTGTTTGGGTGTTATTCACTACATGGATGGTGTTGGTATTAGATCATCAGGTGAACCATTCACTTTATCCAACACTATCTGTTTGCATGAACAAGATAATGGTTTGTTGTATAAACACGTCAACTACAGAACCCAAAATGCTGTTGTTGCTAGAAAGAGAGAATTTGTGGTACAAACCATTGCCACTGTCGCCAATTATGAGTACATTGTCAATTTCAAATTCGTCAATGATGGTTCGATCGATATCGAAGTCAGAGCTACTGGTATTTTGTCCACCATGCCTATTGATGAAAACGTCACTGTTCCTTGGGGTACTATTGTCGGTCCAAATGTTATGGCCGCTTACCATCAACATATCCTTTCTTTCAGATTGGACCCATCTATTGATGGTCAAAAGAATTCAGTTTGTTACGATGATACTGAAGCCTTACCTATGGATGAATTAAACCCTTTTGGTACTGGTTATATTTCAAAGAGACAATTCGTCGATGTTGCTGGTCATATTGAACAATCTCCTTTCACTAACAGATCCTATAAAATTATCAATGAAAATGTCATCAACCCAGTTTCGAAAACTCCAGTTGGTTACAAGATTAACATGCCCGCCAAACAAATGATCTTGGCCGATCCAAGATCTTATAACGTTAAAAGGGCTAAATATGCTACCCAACAAATCTGGGTTACCAAGTATGCTGATAATCAATTATTCGCTGCCGGTGAATTCACTAATCAATCTACACATGATACTGGTTTAGCTGAATGGGCTAACTATAAAGATAAAGTTAGAAATGAAGATATTGTTGTTTGGGCTACCATGGCTTTTACTCATGTTCCAAGAGTCGAAGATTTCCCAGTTATGCCAGTCGAAACTTATAATATCCATTTAGCTCCAAACAATTTCTTTGACAGAAATCCTGCTTTGGATTTACCTTTGGCCACCCAAGAGTTTAATAAATCGGTTTTGCATAAGGTCTCGGAAAAAGGTGATAAGGGGTGTTGTAAGACTAACTTGTAATCTATCACGAAGTGTATTAGATAGTGTTTGTTTTGTGTTTATAAATAGATTATATAATTAATGGGAATATTTTAGAAAAGTTTACCAGTAGCGAATTCAAGTAGATTATCGCTTGAGAACATCAACCTCTATAAGTGAAGCAAAGATTTCGTGAAATGATATATTCTCAGATTGGGTGTATTTGCAGCAGGGTAGGTATGAAACAAAAATTTCTTGCATTGCAATCATCCGGATCGATTAATATTTCTAGTCAACCCCTGTTCATAGAAGTAGATAGTAAGTGAATCTTCTCAGATTGAATCGCGGTATTGCGATTACCTTGAAAACCTTTAACGGGGGAAATTATAATAAATATATATTAATACATACATCTAACATTCGAAAACATTATTAATACAATAATTCATTTCTTCTTCATCCAAAGATTTAATATACAAACACTTGGATAATAACTCTTGATTAGGGATGACTTTATAATTTGATGACCACTCAATACATTGAGATAATGATTTCACGATATGAACTGCAGTTCTAAATTTGGAAAAATTGACAATTTTATCGAGTTCATTCCTGGAATTAATTGAAGAAAATGTGGAATCAACATCTATAGGTGCTGATAATGTCGATGGTGATGTAATGACTTTCTTGATGACATTACTTTTATGCTTGATATATGTGGGTCTTTCGGCATTGAAAATCAAATCGGATAAATATAATCCAACAAATGGAATACATCCTTTTGATGGCTTCATTTTATTAATGCATATTCTTATATTCAAGAAATTTTTGAATGGTGACGCTAATTCTTCCAAGTTTTTTAACATCAAAATATCCCCAGGTGCTAAATTCTTCCAGGTTTCTTTCAATCTTTGAACTTTTTCTGATGTTAAAGCTAATATGATTTGCATTAATGATGAAAAGTTTTGTAAACTATAACAGTTTTGAGCAACATGAATAAATCTGGAAATAATGGCAATCCTTTCATGTTGGTGTTTGGTTAATACAATTTCAGAAATTATCCAATTAACCATAAGATTAAATCTTGCTATGACTAAATTAACCCCTTTATTCAGGAAATAATATTTATCATTGACAATAATATCCAACCAAGAGTTTACTGGTTCTAAATCTTTATTCCATTTTAATTCAATTAGTTCTTTCCAATCAACCTCTTGTAACATATCCTTTTCAATCATGGTAAAATGGTCAGCAATGGTTTTGGAATTATAACTCAAAACAAATGAAACGTGTGAATCACCTTGCATAACATGTTCAATATTCAATAAATTATTCGATATATGATAATTATCAAGAATGATTTTTGGTGATCGAAGAGCTTCTAATCCATAAAAGTTTGGTGTTGACGTGACTAAATTCCCGGTAGTCTTTTTGATTGGTGTTAATGGTAATTCTTGAGTTATTTCATGTTGGGTAAATTCTTCGTAATCTTCGGTATGCGCATTATTAATCTCATTCAATATAGCTTGGGTATCGTCTCCTGCATTATTGCTATCATTTGTTTCCTGATTATCTTCCACTTTTCGCATACTCGACTTGGAGTCTCGACCTTCTAGTTTTGATAATGCAAATTGAACGGGATCATTGACTGATTGTAAAGATTCATCGGGAATTGCTGCTAATTCTTTCAATACATAATTACTGATACCTGGTATTGCCACCGAATTAGTCGATGAATTTGTAGAATGATGATTATCTAGTGACTTCTTCATCGAACTTTTTCGACTTTTCATTGCTACTGAAAATATTGACGAATCAGCTACTTCAGACAGTTTGGATGATCGCAAATAAGATGATTTTCGATCATCAGGTAGGTCACTACTAAATGGTAATTCAGTTAATGCAAATAAATTGCTAACCCTAACACTAGGACGAATCGACGATGATCGGGATACAATGGACAAGACAGACCTAGATTTCAAATCTAATCCTAAATCAGCTGATTTTCTAATACCGGCAACCGTTCTTAAATTATTATACCCATGCTTCTTTCTTAATAAAGTTTCAAAATCTCCTATAGCTTGCGATCCAGCAGATCCATTAGATACCGAGAATGCCGAGTCATACGAGAGATATGATTTCATAGAATCTCGTTTAACACCAGATGCAACTGAACTATGCGAAAAGCGTTTACCAGAAAGAATTGAATTATGAGAAAAGCGTTGATCGGCAAAACTTATCCTTTTGCTCTGTTTCTTAATAGACTGTGGGCTAAGGGCAATTCCTAAATCTGCAACTTCAGCATCGTAATCACTAAGGTTGGATGGTGTCGAAACAGAACCTGATTCGAATGATTGATTATCTTTATTGAAATGCAATGGATGTTCCGGTAACTCAGTAGATACATCAAAAAATTGTGTAGATGATTTTACCATTGCTCGCCCAACTTTATCTTGCGGTGGAACTATTAGATCACCTTCTGGTTCTTGTTCAGGTTCTTGTTCTAGTTCAGGAACAGATACTAGTGATTCTGCATCCAAATGGTCGATGAATTTACTATCCTCCAAATCCATTCCACTTCCACTTGCATCAGTAATTTCCTGAGAATTTGATGGCGAAGTATTATCTAGGTCAACATCATCATTCCAATTTATACTAGCAGGTCTTTGAAAGGAACTATTGGAATCAGTTAAGAAATTATCAGGTAATATTTGTTTCTTTTCAGAATTGGATAAATTGCGTTCATCTTTGTTGACTAGATTATCAATTTTGCCAATATTCAAATCAGATAAGTCTTGTATGGATTCGCCAGCAACAATTGAAGCTTCATTGGGGAATAATTTACTCAACGGTGGAGTCCTTTTTGCCTTTTTTTGAGGGCTACCCAAACCAGTGCTCATTCTAATACCTCGAGCATCGTTTTGTAAAGAGTTGGGAAGTTCGTCGACTATTGGATTACCTTTTATTTCAGGTTCATTATCAACTTCATCGATATCATGCTGTGAGCCTTTGGAATTTGCAGTTTCAATTATTGTCGAAGGAGAAGTTGATTTAATGTAATGTCGAATCAAGTATTCTAATTCATCAATTATTCTCGCCGAAAGTATGTCGACACGATTACCTATTTTTGAATTATCCTGCTCATCACCAATGATTTGAATTGTTGAATTTAATAACAAGGTGAATTTTTCATTCTCGCTAACAATCGAATTATCAGATGCTGACTTGGTAACCTGGAATGCTTGTTGTAACTTAGGAGACTTGTCTGTACTATCCTTATTATTGTCATTAATGGGCGAATTGTCAGCGTTGACAGGATTATGGGTATTATTGAATTTAACAGATTTTGTCTTCTTGAATCCATCCATGAATTTCTTGATACTTTTCTTTCGATTCATGAGATCATTGCTGGTAGAAGTAGGCGAGCCCGTCGCTTCTTTATTGTTATAATTAATGGTAAAGTCGTCCATTTTCTTCACCGGGGTCGACGGTAAAATCAGGTTCACCTTCAGAGAAGGAAGTTTGATATTCCCATTGGTTGAAAAGCCGGTGGTTGTTAATCTATCAGGCGAAGAAATTGGTTTATCTTCGGTAGCCGGTTTTTTATTATTAATTTGCCATGAATTGTCTTTGAGATTTAAATAATTATGATTTCTGTCAGCGAGTGGTTTGGTGGTGTTATTATTGTTAGTGCTATTATTAGTATTGTTTTCCTTGGTAAATTTCCCCTGACTAACTTTAGGTGACGATTTGAATTCATTTAATTTATTTTGCAAACTGATTCTTGAAGATTGGTGTTGCAATAAAAGATTATTTATCGAATATTGGGGGTTTTCCTTTTCCGTCTGTTCATCATAAATCAAGCATTTATGGATTTGTTTATCGTAAAGACTCAACATTGCCGATCGTCTGAATGAAGGATTGGTATGGATGGACATTTCTTCGGGTAAGTTAGGTTTAAAATCTGTCATTGGTGGTAATTTGAACTGGAACAACTGATTGGTTTCAATTAAAAGGTCAAGATCGATATTGGAATTCAAGAAATCATTAATCCCCGAAACCCAATGTATTTTAAGGTTGGTGATGATTTTCTTTTCAAAAGTATATGATGAAGTGGTAGTATTAGTAGGCATGGTTTCTAAAGTCCTATCTGGAGAACCCACATCTCCATTTGCTTCTAACAAGTCAACCACATCATTCAAGACATCGACAAACTCATTGCATAACTTGGCATTACCGATGAAATCATCAACAAAGTAATTGATAATCCAATGTCTTAATACCACAAACGTTCTTAACAAGACCAATTTACCAATGGTAACATTATCCTCTTTATCGGAAACACAATATTGCAAACTCCAAATTAGTCTAATTAGAAGCAAATTCATCACTGTTTCACTGCTGATAAAAGAACGATAAGTCAAGAAGAAATCACAAATTAAATTATAATCAATGACATCTGGAGAAGTTAATTGTACTATCAAGGCTTTTATCGTACCGTGATTAATCAAATGGTCTTCTGTTTCATCAAACTTGACTATATCAGCATTATCAGTACCCTGTCGTAAACTTGGGAACACTTTGATATCATCAAAGATAGATTCGTGGTGGTTGTTGTACTCAAATCCCAATTCCTGTTGATTCAATTTGTTTAGACATTGTATGGATTGGTAGCATAGGTTGTTAGTGATACTATCAGATAGTATTGAATCATCTAAGTTCATTGATGCCCATGTAGTTGTATCTAACAGGAAGTGTGTGTGTTTTGTTGTTGATGGTTGTAAAATTGTTTGTTTACATTTTCTACGCGAAACAAAACACCACCCAAAAAATAAAAATTGCATCAGAGCCAAAAGAGAAAAGAACAGCGACACTTCTTCAACAGAGAGTGATTTATCATCGACTATCATCTACTACTATGCTCTACTACTATCTTCTTTAATTGTCACCACCAACTTTTCCAAACACATTTCTATTTCTCAATCGGTACCCCTGCAGCGTGATTGATCCAGTGGAATGTAGGGTTAAGAATATACTCTAACCAAAATTAATACATTGGTTTCTTTTGATTAGACCCTGTAATAGACGTGTTTTCTTGTAGTACTATTGTCAAGTGGTTGGTATTGCTCCCTCGCTGTTTACTAACAATAATGGCGACAGATCAAGGGAACTAGGTGTACATATCAACCATTGTTCTAGATTAAACATTGAATGGATCAGAAAAAGCATATATAATGTTGATCCAGAACACTACTGTCGTTATAAATTATAGCTAATTATGATTATGGTTATATATAATTTGACTATATGTGGTATTTAAATGGAATGTGGTATGTTTCTCGTGTTGGTCATAAAATTGTAATATATATTATTAATTATAGTACATCAAATCGTTGATACGATTAAACATCTACAAAGTCTCGACCTATAAAAATGAGCAATCATGGTACTGTGTACTTTAATATATATATATATCTGTGTGTAATAAAATATTTAATGAGAATCATTACACAAAGTAGGGCAAAATAAAGCAGCATAAAAGTTACAATTTCGGCCAAACATCATTAAACTATGATAGTGGGCTATCAAGTGATCGCAAACTAAGCACTCACAAAGTGAGTTATCCTTAGCATCCGAAATTGTCAATAATTCCAACTTCAAGATAATTCATTTTGTGGACACTTCTTTCACCTTCACGCAATCGCTTCGTATCCTCTCAAGTTTCCTATCAATGCTGGTTATATGCACATGGTAGCTGTCTCTGTTCTAGTTCAACCATTCCAGGTAATTGAAATAGCTGGCAAGGACTAAAAGATCTACAAATCGAAAACATCTCGCTGCGCTCGATGTTATTACCTGGAAAGCTGATATCAGATTAATAAATTATGTTGCTAATTATGGAATCATATCGATATTCAGAATGTGGAGATCTCACGAAGTGATCGATCACTTCACAAACACTTTGTGAGCCCTAACATTGTGATAACTCACTTCGTGAGTACTTCAATCAAGTGATAATTCAATTCGTGAACTTAACTACATACCCTAGCTCACTTCGTGAGCAATTAACTTCGTGATAACTCACGGCGTTCTTTTTTCGATTGCGATCACTTCGTGATCTTACCTCGCTTAGCTCACTTCGTGAGCAATCACTTTGTGATTAATCTCGCTGCGCTCGATACTGCGCTCGATACTGCGCTCCAATAATCCATCTCGCTACGCTCAATGGATTATTGTTGCTTAGCTTTAATAGCAGCTTTCAACGCCTCAAACGGACTCTTTCTAAACTCGCCATTCTGCAACACATTACCAAAATTAACACTTTCAATCTGCAAGATCTTCTTATGACCACTTGTCTTTGTGGCATTAGGTTTATTTAACCCTTTAACTTTTGGTTGAACAAAGGTACTTTTAGTAGGCAGAACAATATTAGTCAGGGGTAAATCCCTTAACAAGTCCTCCATTTTTGGTTTCAACTGTTCCGTTTTCTTTCTGTTTTGTCTTCTTTTAGAAGATTTGGAGATTGAAGAAGAAGTATTGAAAGTGACTTTATTAGTCAAGAAATTAGAAGATTTAATTTCCCTCTTCTCTTTTTTGGTTTGTTTAGCCAATCTTAATAAAGGATTAAATGTTTCTGATTCTTGTTCATTTGAATCTTGTTTAAATTCGGCAATTTTATTAGTTAAAGCTTTTTTAGAAGATTTAGCTCTTAAAGAAGATTTCTTACTCACACCAGCCTATATGTTAGAAATGTCATTTGTTTTTATTAATTCTTAGATACATACCATGATTATCAGTTGATATCTATTAAATCTACCCGTGTAAGTTTTAAGTGATGAGATGAGAGTACTGCATATTTATACAAACTAAATAGAAACATGACAGAGATTAAAAGGTAGTAGGGGAGTAGTAAAGATGTATAGTATTGTTATTAACTATTTAAATAATCATTGTTATGTTAATATTACTATAAATTTTACTACTGTAATTTTTATTCATCTAAAGTGTTTGTTGTCACCAATGAGATTGAATGAGATTAGGGTGTAGAATGTAAATTTATTTAGAAATGGTAATTTTAAAAAAAGATAAAAGAAAAGGATGAATTAACATCTGTAGAGACTAGTTAATTGTATATTACTTCCTCTTTATACTTCTTTCTTTCTTTTTCCTATTTCTTTCAATTAAATCAATCTGTTTGTTTGTATCTTCTCAATCTCTTCGCAGGGGAAAAATCAGAAAAATCAACAGAACATCTACAATCAACCAATCTAACTACAACTGCTACTTTACACACTACTATTTATTAACACCACCACCTACACCCACTTATATGTACTACACCTACTGACCAAAGATCACATTAAATCTTATTAACAATGAATGCTTCACCTACCCACATTGGTCACAGGGATGAGATAGGTCTTAATAATGATCTAAAATCAAAAGATATTGAAAGTCCTAACAATATTAATGATAAATCTAATTTAAAGAATTCAGTATTAGTTCCCATTTCAGAGGATATAGATACTTCCGACCATGCTTCCAAGATATCTGCTTACGCTAGATTGGATTTCGATAATTTTACCTTTTTCGTTCAGACATTACATTTGACTTTAGGAAGGAAGTCCCATTTGGATATTGAATTGCAGAGCAATCACCATGCGGTAGATGTTCATTTGTCTAACAAAAAAGCAGTTTCAAGGAAACATGCTAGACTATTTTATAATTTTGCCTCGCAACAGTTTGAATTGAGTGTTGAAGGAAGAAATGGGGCGTTTGTTGATGATCAATTTGTAGAGAAGGGGAATACAGTGCCTTTGGTAGATGGAACTAAAGTACAGATTGGGGATATCCCGTTTGTTTTTGTACTTCCGTCGCTAGAAGTTCATGAAGTTAAGAAAAAACCGTTCAATCCAACCGATGCAGTTAATTTGAGGTCTAATTTATACTCTTCAAAATCGCCCACGGCATCGCCAAAGAAGGATAAAGTTAAAGTGGAGAATTCCCCTAGGAAATCGTTCTCTAAACTGACTAGGGATTCTCTCTTGAAATTACGACGATTATCTAACGCCAGGAGGAAGTCTTTGGCTACAGTCGCTGGGGATGAACTCAATGATATCTTGAAAGATCTAGGTGTCAGTTCAATTGACGCCATTGACGAGAATGGGGCAGACTTGCTAGACTCGCAAATTGAGTCTTTGCTCAATGATGAAAATAGTAGCAACCAATCGAGTTTGCTAAGATTGGCCCAGTTCAATGACTCAGCAATTGAGGAGGAAGAAGATGAACTAGACAGACTCGTCAAACAACATAATATATCGCAGGGTATTATCGACGACTTGGACGAGATTGAAGTCGGTTTGGCCGAATTGGACGAGGAAATTGATACGGTGAAAGTAAACAATAACCAAGAATTGTTAAAAACCTTACAAGATAAACGTGCAGGGTTGTTACAGAGAAAACAACTCACACAATTACAACAACATCAGAAAAATGTCGGGATAAAACCAACTATTCCCCCAAGTTTGGGTGGGTTGAACAGATCCAGAATGGGCAAACCAGCTTCTATCCAACCCCCAGCATCCAGATTATACAACGGCGTGTCTCCTATCGACAGACTAGCACAAACGACAAAATTAACTGGATTGCCTACAAGTTTGCTCGCCAAGGGTTTGCAACCGATGGATTTGACCCAGTCTTTACCATATATGAAACCTTTAGGAACACCTGCACCAAAATTAGAAGTTCCAGTAATTACAATCACCGCTGAACCATCAACTATTCGATTTCGTCCGCCTTTAAGAGCAATCACCACAAGTCATGAACCTCCATTGGAGACTTTTGGTATACCCACAACCAACGAAGAACCCGCTAAATACCCCAAAGTCCCCCAAAGACGAAACTCTTACCCACGCAAACCACCAAAGAAATTATATTCATTGGATGAAATACCCGAACAGTACCGCTCGAAACCACCAGCGGCAATACCAAACATGGTCACAACCGCGTTGAAAACGAAAAATAACGAAAACGGGCTCACTTTGAATGAAATCTACGATGTCATCAAAGATATGTACCCCTACTATTATTATTGTCCCGATGGTTGGCAATTTTCCATCGCCCATAATGTTAAATATAATAAAATCTTCAAACGATTGATGAAAAAGGGAGATGAATGGTCGTATGCTTTGGACGAATTATTTATCAATGAAAGGGAAAAGGTTCGGGTCAAGCAACAGGATACGATTGCGGCCAAGGCCAAAGCAGCTGCTTTGAAAGCAGAAGAGTTGAAACTGAAACAAAACTTTGGACTTGGACCACCAAGGAATTTCGCCTATGGTATGACAAACAATTCTTATAAACCAGGATATGTTTCGAATGTTCCATACTCTCCAACCGACCCAGGAACTGTACCTGGTCAAAAACAGAAAACTATAGCCGAATTAGCGAGTGAGATACGACGTGATGGTGTTGCTAATTCCAATGCACCATTATATTTCAAACCACAATCGACTTCGTCGCTGTCCCCAACCACCACCTCCGCAACCACGATAAAAGCACAACTAGCCGCTAACCGATCGCAATCGAAATCACAATCACCAAGCTCTTCATCAAGTTATCTGACATATGGAACCATGAATCAAGATACCAAGACGTCATTAACCTATTTGCAAAAGGAGTTATTTGTATTATACAAAGCGAGAAAATTATCCTACGATACTGCCACTACCACTGAAGTGATCACCAAGGCATTGGCAACGACTATTGCCCAAGTGAATGCCATTGGTGCCAAAGCAGGATGTGGAGATAACGCATTAAGCTTCTTGATTGAAAAGGCGCCTAAACAAGTCACCAAGATTCTAGATATTGCCTTGACCAAATCTATAAAAGAATTGCAAGGTCAATCGGCAAATTCAACTAGACCCACAACCCCAATCACCTCATCTCCACAAATACAGCAACCGGTACCAGTCGCAGTGCAAAACACCACCACCGAACCAACCAATACCATGCCTGTAAATCCAGCACCACCTGCTGTAGTTGAAATTGAAGATCACCAGTCAGAATCGAGCAACACATCAAAACCATTGTCCAAGCCACAATCTTTTGGATTAGGCAGACCATCGACGTATTCGTCTTCAGGGCGTCCTGCGGGATTAACCAGACCCGGTTTCAATAAGCCAGGAGCTTTATCACGCCCACCACAATTCCTCTCGAATAAACCGGGGCACCAAGTTGGATTCGAGAGTCAATCGGAAGTGAATGAGAACAACAAGCGTGAATTAATCGATGAAGAACATCAAAAGTAATAAATAGGTATAAATAATAGATTTTTATAGTAATAAAATGGATTACGAGATGGTTGTAGGAGAAAATGAAAAAGCCAAATAACTTTGCTATAACTGCTACAAAGCAACAACAAGATGTAGAAATACAATTGATAAAGAGTTCTACTTGGTTCACTATATTATGCTTCAATAACAAATTCACATGGTAGCGCCAAAATTTCTGGTGAGAATCTACAACAACTGGTGGCGATTGAGTGATACCATAATATACTAACATCCAATCACATACATATCAATTGATACAATGAATACCATTGCATCTAAGTACACACATGAGAATACCAATTCTGTGAAACAACAATTACAAGAATCTCAAGATGTATCCAGTTTGAAATTGAATTTGGCTCCATCTATAACATTACCACCAATCAGTCAACCTACAGATTTCCTTAGAGCTCACACTGATGATGCTACAAACCCCGATTGTAAGATCAAAATAGCACATGGTACCACTACCTTAGCTTTCAGATTCCAAGGAGGGATCATTGTTGCTGTAGATTCGAGAGCTACTGCTGGTAATTGGATAGCTTCTCAAACTGTGAATAAAGTTATTAGAATCAATCCGTTCTTATTAGGTACCATGGCCGGTGGTGCTGCCGATTGTCAGTACTGGGAAACTTGGTTGGGTACTCAGTGTAGATTACATGAATTAAGGGAAAAGGAAAGGATCTCGGTCGCAGCTGCTTCCAAGATATTGGGGAACTTGGTATACTCTTACAAGGGTATGGGTTTATCCATGGGTACCATGGTTTGTGGGTACACTAAAAAAGAAGGTCCTGCTATATATTATGTTGATTCAGATGGTACTAGGTTGAAAGGGGATATGTTCTGTGTCGGTTCGGGTCAGACGTTTGCTTATGGTGTATTGGATTCTGAGTATAAATGGGATTTATCCGTTGAAGATGCGTTATATTTGGGTAAACGTTCGATTTTAGCTGCTACACATAGAGATGCGTACTCCGGTGGTTCGATTAATTTGTACCATGTTACCGAAAAAGGATGGGTGTACCATGGGAATCATAATGTGGGCGATTTGTTCTGGGAGGTGAAGGAAAAGGAAGGGTCGTTTAATAACGTTGAAGCGTAGGCGTAGCAAAGTGAGCTATCACGAAGTGATCGCGAACAAAGGAAGCTATCAAAATACTCAGCTATATTCTATATAGCCTCCACTATATCATAACTAGATAAATTTATATATATACGTATTTCTGAAGCGTAGCTAAAGCGAAGCTGCGATCACGAAGTAACTGCGACGAGATCACGTAGTGATCGCAAACTTGGTACTCACCAAGCACTGACGAGGTGAGTTCTAACAAAAAACTCAGTAGTTATATTCTATAGCCTCCACTATTTCCTAGATTTTATATATACATTTTTCTAATCGTATCTGACCGAAGTTCAAGTATAGCTGAAAATGCACTAAAGCGAAGCTAGAGTTTAGCTCAAGTTGTGCTTAAGAGTTGCTGAAACGAGGATTCAAGTGTAACTATTCTATATAGGCTTACACTGCTTTCTATAGGCTCCAATATATACCTAGATCTTTATCTTGAATCTAGATATTTCTGAAGCGTAGCTGAAATGTAGCTATATTCTATATAAGCTTCATGGTAGTTACAATGTTGGGGATCTGGGAAGTTAAGGAGGAGGAAGTATCGTTTGCGAACGAACTGAAACAATATGCTATATTCTGTATACAATATACTAGATCTAGATCTAGATCTTTTGAATCGATATCTGTTTAACGTGCATCGCACAACTGTAGCTATATTCTATATAAACTCCACTATATTCCATAGACTCCACAATATTTTATACCTAGTTCCATATCCAGTATCATATCCAGTTTCTTATCTATTACATCTAATAAAGTTGTAACCCTAAATCACGTGAAATGCGATGTGAATTTTAATTTTTTTTTTTTAGCTAGTGCGTAGTATCATTGAAAAATTTTAAAACTCAAACCAATTGATAATCTTTCAACCAACGAGTATACTTCAAAATGGTATGTACAACATGAACCAAAACTACCCTTAGACCCAACCAATTACTAACTTCTAGTCTAAAACTCAAAATGTTATGCGTGATTTGCAAATCGAGAAATTAGTCTTGAACATTTGTGTCGGTGAATCCGGTGATAGATTAACCAGAGCCTCTAAAGTTTTGGAACAATTATCTGGTCAAACCCCAGTCCAATCCAAAGCCAGATATACCGTCAGAACCTTCGGTATCAGAAGAAATGAAAAAATTGCCGTCCATGTCACCATCAGAGGTCCAAAAGCCGAAGAAATCTTGGAAAGAGGTTTAAAAGTTAAGGAATATCAATTAAGAACCAGAAACTTCTCTTCTACCGGTAACTTTGGTTTCGGTATTGACGAACACATTGATTTAGGTATCAAATACGACCCAGGTATCGGTATTTACGGTATGGATTTCTACGTTGTTATTGGTAGAGCCGGTGCCAGAATCACCAGAAGAAAGAGATGTAGAGGTACCATCGGTAACTCCCATCAAACTACTAAAGAAGATACCATCGCTTGGTTCAAAACCAGATATGATGCTGATGTCTTAAACAAATAAGTTTTAGGTTAGCTTAATATTAATAAAAATTTAGTAATGGAATAATCAATCACGAAGTGATTGCCAATGTAGTAAATACTCACGAAGTGATTTATCAGTAGCGATAAAATCAGAACTGAATTATAGAAAGTACTAAAGTGAGAAATGCCAAATATCAATGGTCAAGTTTCATACAGGGATTCATGACCAAATGTAGACAAAGCAATTAAATAAAGAATAACTAATGCTTTAATTAACGATAAACCAAATGACGAGTATACATTAGTATACATTCGCCATGTAGATTCCTCCAATAACCGAAGTTGTCACAAGTGCCAAAATGTAGCCGATGCCAATGCGATTTGGCGATGAGATGGAAGATAAATGGGAAATAAACGAAAGAGTGTCAAAGGAAAATAAACTAGACAAAAGATACTAACATCAGGTTGAATTAGGAGTTATAATAAGATATTTTGGTGGAAAATAGAAGCAAGCTATAATTGTCAACGATAGGTTATACTGTAGTTGCTAAAAAAAACTATAAAGCAATAATATCAGTAAAATAATGGTAAGATCACTAAAGTAAAGGTACGATTACTAAACTATTCCCTATCAGTACAATATGCCTTAGCAAATGTAAACACTCCACATGTAGTTGAAAAAATGCCTTGAAGCCTTATACGGTGTTTTCTAGTGCGATACCGCTCTTTCGCAGTAAATTTGAGTCATGAGAATACAGTTAAGAAGGAAGATATAGAGAATAAACTAATGAGAATATTACCTAGAAGTTATTATCTATTTATTGTTTCCTTCTTGTCTTTCTCTCTTTCTTCTATTACTATTACTACTCCTACTACTATTTCTTTTTCTTTTTCTTTTCCCTACCATTTGTGGAGATGGCTTCAAAATGAGTTTCCCACTACAACCGCATAAAAAAATTATCTTATTTAACTATCAATAACTACCACCAAAACTATCATATAACACAACTAACACACTAACCATGGTTTCTATCAACTACGAACCTTTGGAACATTTACCTTACTTAGAAGAATCCATCACCCCAGAAGAACGTTCGCAGGTCGAACAGTTGATTCAAATTGAATTATCTCAACAGTATGGAAATAGAGATATCTTACACCCTCAAGTAGAGGCAGTGTTGCCTATACCTCAGTTGCCTTTGGCCAATAGATTACTAGATACTAAGTTTGAGGAAGATGAAGATATGGATGACGAGGATGAGAAGGAGGGAATAGATATGTCAAGATACCAAGATACAGATATTAATAATCTATATACGACCATGTCGTATTCAATCCTACAACAAAGGAATGATCAGTTGGTTACGGAATCACAGTATACTGCGACTTATAAAGAACATCTAGAGCGCTTAAAACAGTTGCATAGTAGTACCGAAGTCGCGGTAGGTGCAAAACGCCAAGCGTTGGATGAGTTGAATTCTACTAGGAGCAAGTTCCATAAAAAGCAGGAGGGGTTGAATTGTTATTTGGGCGAGCAATGGAGAGAGGGGTTGAGAAGTGTGGTCGATTTGGGGGTGGAAGTGAAGAGATTGGAAATGGATTTGTAGTGAGTGAACAATCACGAAGTGAGTTATCATAGAATTGTCACGAAGTGATAATTCTATTTAACTCTAATCACGAAATGATGGAACTTCTCATGAAGTGAGCTGTACGTAGTACACACGGAGTGCGTACTCTACTCACGAAGTGAGTTATCATAGAAACATCACGTAGGTTTCTATTTAACTCTAATCACTTCTTAATTAAACTGCTCACTTCGTGACCAGTCCATAAGGATCGAATGTTTCCCCTCAATTCATACCAGACTAGTTTCAACATTGTGGTTATTTTTGTGCTTCATGCGTCATAAAATAAAGTGGTGTGGTGAATCAGACCGCTTTGGAAATCCCTTGTTACCCTGCACCCACAATTAGTACATGTTCACAAGCACGAAGTGATTGTGAATAAGTAATTAAGTACGAAGTACTCACTACTCACGTAGTGAGTTATCATGAAGATATCATAGGCTATCATAAGTTATCACGAAGTAATTCAAGTTCTCATGGAGTGAATGAAGTGCTCACAAAGTGAGCTAGAGTGATAGTACTTACATAGTACTGAGTACTTACAGATATTTGCAAGTACACACTAATACACTAAGTACTCACAATGTGTTTACTTCGAGTAGGCACTAACTGATCATGATTAGTCATATTTATATTTATATACATAATTCTCCGGGAGAATTCATTTAGATTTATCGAGTAAATCGGTTGACAATGCATAAGGTTCATAAAAATATTTAGTGAGCTATCACGAAGTGATTGCGAACGAAGTAGTCTTTGTATTATACGCTATAGCCCTCATATTTTCTATTATCGATTGCAATCTGTAGTGATTTGCCAGGGGAGTAGTTATTTTCAACTGGTGCAATATGCAATATGTGATTGTCAGCAAGTCTATAGTGTTCAGAGGTGTACTTCGGGTTAAATTAATAGGTAGAAGCCAAGCCTAGCCTTCAAGCCAATAGTGTATATCTACTAGAGATCATTAGAGTGTGTTTAAGAATACACCATGAAATATTTGCTAACCTCTTTTCCTGTTTATTTGGATTTGGCTAAAATTTATAAAGAATGATGTTTTTCTGTAGTATATATGATGTACTATACATATAATTAAGTATTTATATCTTTCCCCGTAGTAATGTTGTTAGGTTATCCCCCATTCTTATAAATGTGGTAAATACCACCACGTTTGGTAGTGAGAAATTTGCTACAGAATCACCACTTCAAATTGATAATTTTCTCCTTTCTCGAAAACAGGGAATATTAAGGAGATAGATGTTGTAAGTAGGTGGAGTTGTTAGATGAGATATTAATTACTAACATTTAGTATCTAAATTTGAAAAATTAATATGTAAATGATAAACAATTGATTAATTATGATCAAGGTGGTTGTTGGCAAGGACAGCTAGATGAACAAGTAGAAGGATTCCAAACAAATTGAACAATCGATAATTGTATAAATTGGTATAATCTGTCAAGGATAAGTCGGTGTAATCAAACCTGGAAGGTATCGCCAACTTTCTTGTCTTGTTTCTTTCGCTATCGTTACCACAAAACCACGAGTACTCGTGGAACTTTCAAGTTTTTGTTAATTACTTGCTCGCAATCATTTGATGATAACCCACCTACATTCACTTGGTGGTAACTTACTTCACGAGCACTTGTTATAATTCTCTTCGTGAGTCGTTATAACTTACATGACAATCACTTCGTGATAATTTGAGCACTTCAATCGCTTGTTCACAATCACTTCGTGAGTATTTCGTACTTCGTAAGCGATCACTTCGTGATCACTTACTACGTCTCCTTCTTCTTCTTGAACACCAAATCACTCTTCAAACTCCCCACGTTCAACACCCGGGGACACCCTTCCCTATCCTTCTCCTGCCTCACACATTCCAAACAATAATAAGCATCCACTCCATTTTCATTACTATTACCCAAGAAGTTGGTACACAAGATACATTTATTAGCCAAATGGCCAAAGTTACAACTTTCACATATCCTAACTTTGGCAGTAGCCTTGACATAAGAATCACAGATGGGACACTTCCCCTCACATTGGTGGCAAACTTTTCCTATTGAAGTACCTGGTTGTTTCATGCATTGTACTAAATCGTACTGGTGTCTAGACATGTTTCTTTAGCTGTTCCTTTGTAGTTTCCTAGTGATTTTTCAGTTTAGACTGCAAAACTCCATTTTTGTTTAGTGCGATGGTTTCTAATCAGACTGGCAAAATCATTTAGAGATAAAACAAGAAACAAGTGAGATTATAGTAAAAGAAAAGTAAATGGGAGGAAGATGAAGGAAAAGGAGGTTATAATGGTAGATGACATTGATCTGCCAAAAATTGATTTGGATGATGAATGTAATATCTGTTTAGAGCCGGTTTTACCCCATGAATTGGTAGGTTACATTAACACATGTTGTCCTCTGAAACATTATCATAAGAATTGTATACTCCAGTGGTCTAACAATTCAAACAGTTGTCCTCAGTGCAGAAGAAGGTTTTATAATGTTACTATCGCTTGCAAAGATAAGGTTATTGAGACGGTTGCAATTAAAGATAAGCTCTTGCCCAATCCGGCTGTCGAGGAGATACCAAGAGAGTTTATTGTTAATGAACTTGAGGATCCTGCTCCAGAAGTATCATCTAATGGAGTGTGTTCGATCTGTTCCAGTTCCGATTACAGAGCATCTATACGAAATATGATCAATTGTACTGAATGTGGTAGCAATTTCCATTTGCCCTGTTTGGGATTGCAAGGTGGTGAAGCGCTTGTTGATTGGTTCTGCCCTTTCTGTGACTGTTGTCAACAGTTGATATTACCGCAGACAGGCGGTAGAGCTAACACAAGAGGGAGAGCTAGCACAAGAGGGAGAGTAAGCACGAGAGGGAGAGCTGGCGCCACCGCGAATAGCAGAGCTAGAGTAAGTGCTAGAGCTCCAGTACGCCCCAGTCCAATACCTACTGCTAGGAGAATACGACTAATAGATCATACTACTGCTGGACAAATACCTGTTCCAACTACACGGCCAGGGTTGGTTATCCACAATAATAATAATGAAATCGATGACAGTTTCTTGTATCAGGAGGAGCTGGAGGAAGATGTATTGCCAGTGCATACCAATGTCATCAATGGTGGGGTGCTCCTTCGTAAAGAACTCAGAGCCAGGAAGAATTTGTCCCCAGAAGAGAAAGAGTCTTGGGATGGGTATGAAAAGTTAAGACAGGGAGTTATTGAGGAGAAAAATGAAGGGAACGAAGCTATCGAGGAAGATAAATCTTGGGACGGCTTCGAAAAATTAATGCAAGGGGTGGGAGTTAAGGAGACACTACCTACAGAAGCGCAAGATTCAAAGAAAAGACGAAGGAGAAAGAGGATCACCCCCATCAAAACTGAAGAAATTAAACAGGATCAAGAGGGAAGTTCGCGAAACCCCAGTCGAATCTCTAATCTTATCCAGCAATTGAAAACTTCTAGTAAATCTGCTCAGGCTCAATTCCCTCCACCGCAGAGTATCAATATATCCGATTCACCATCATCGTTATCACCTTCAAGTAATAGTTTGCACGAATATTCAGGGGAAAGTGATACTCAGTATGATTCTGATTGCAAAATTATCAAGAAATCTAGAATTGAATTGACAATGGACCATAAAATCGAAATCCAAAAGTATATTCGAAATAACTTGCGGCCATTATATAGAATAGACAAGAATTCCCAACCACTAATCCATACCGAAGATGAATATATCCAAATCAACAAAGCGGCGTCCCACAAGATTTACCAACATTTGTTGAATGGAAGTACCTCAGACCCCAATTTCATTGATCAAACATTTGAGGAACCTAATCATGTCAATTTACAACATATTGTTGATCAATATGTACAAGAAGAATTGAAGAGAGTAAAGGAATAGGAAATGAAATTTAATGAAATGGGGAATATTTATGGCAGGGTGTGTAATGGGAGAATTCTAATTGTCTATAAACAATAGTATATAATGATTTAATAAGAATAAGCTACCTTCTTCTGGGACCTTTTGGTCTTGAGAATTTCAACCCCGATGAATTAGTGTCGGATGAACTAGCACTGACATCTTCCTCTTGTAATTCCGACAATTCCAATTCGGATAAGTCGCCCACTTCCAACGATTTATCGATTTTCAAGTCATTGGCAGATAACAACAGATTCAAGTGGTTGATGAGCCCCACTTTCGTCGACGCATGGATCATTCTCTGTTTAACCTTAGAACCAGAAGGACAGGAGTAGATGAATGCGAACTTGTGAGGTAAATGATTGTATACGGCATACTGGGGAGAATCTGAAGATAAAGTCGAGACTAAATTGGCTAACGATACATTTTCATGTGCACCAGTCAATTTCAATACTTCCTGATCGATGTTGAAAGTGATTAAACTATTGTTAGTGTTTTTGTGCAATTTATCAAATTGAGTCTGTAAATCATCATCTACTTCAAATAACAAACCAGACTTCCCAACCGAACTTGAAGAATTATTCATTGAAGCCAATTGTTTCTTGAACCCTTGACCTATGGATAAATCTTGCATATCATTTATTTGTTTCAATACTTGTTCATCTTGGGATAAAGGTCCATTTGATTGTTTATTTTCATTCTCGTAAGACTCATAAGTCAATTCGTCCAAGTCAGTCCAAGCATAAGTATTATTTTTCGAGAAATTACCACCTAAAGACAGGATCAATGTATTTCTTGTTGAAGCATACAACATTTTTTGTTTAATTGGAGCAATATCAGGAATAAAACTAATGAAAATATCTTCCTTTTCAGATTTTGGAATTATTATATATGCTGGAGCTGGATGTGAATTTGAAATATGTTGATTCAACTGGTTGAATTCATCCTGTAAAGAAGCAGATGAAGATTTATAAGACGTATCAGGAACCAATTGAGTAAAATCGGATGAAATTTTCACCACTAAAGCATTGTTATCTAGTTTCTTGAAAGCATCCACTAACTCTGGTGATACTGTGATTCCAGATTGTGAAGACATGGTAAAGAGCTAATCAATATCAGTTCCAGTTGGAAGTTAATCCTATTTTAAGTTTGGCGCTACCATCTACTATTTTTTGGTAGGGCGCTACCATCTACTAACAATTTCCCAATTGGGAACTATTGTTGACATTTTTATAGATTGCATAAGATCAGATCAACTAATAAGTAGAAGAGGTTTCAATAGGTTTCCATTTGGGTGTCTGAAGGAATATCTTTTGAATGGTACCACAGAGTCAGAGCAACCAATGTTGAAATTGTTTTCGCAGCCAACGCAAACTGCCACCATACCTCAGTTTGACCAAGGTCAGAATCATGATTCGGTTGATTTGCAGGTGAAATCGTTGTTATACTTGTTCAAACGGTTGAGAATATATAGGCTAGCCGCTTTTTTGGATCGGGATACTAATAAATTGAAATATATAGATGAGTTTACCGTTGGTGATGATTTACAAAAATTAGATCAATTGTACAATATGAAGGGGTTTATTGAGAAAATTACCCTGGATGAGTATAGGATAATGGTTGATTTTACCAAAAATAAGTTTAGATCTTGGTGTTTGCTCTCTGATTTGCCGAGTGCCAATCTTTCGCGTCCAAGTAGTCCTCTGAAGGACAAGTCGAATAACGACTGGAATGAATTTCCTGATTTCGTTGACTATCGCCAACGAACCATTTCCAAGTATAAATTTACCTTATTCCCATTATCTACATCAATAGACCTAATGACAACTACATTGGCGCAGTCGGATATATACTGTGAACATTCCATAGACTATGATACCCGATTAAAAATAGCCACGGGAGCCGTGTTGCAAGTAATACCCGACCGATTTGATTTTAACCAGTCCCAACCAATTTCAATTAACGAAGATGAAAAGAAAATGATTATTGAAAAGTACTTGCACGAACTAGCATTCCAGGTCCAGTTGGATCGAATTTACTGGCAACACATGAAAATTGCCACGAAACCAATAGTCGACCCAGCACTCACCCCACGTCTTTCGAGAAAACAATCAGCGGTCGATCTCAGGGCGTCTCCAACTAAAGCAAGAAAATCTCCTACAAAAGAAATACCCCCTACTCCATTATCCTGGCGCTCACCAACTAAAACCGAAAGACCATCAACGCCAACCAAATCATTACCATCACCAACCAGAACATTATCCCCCACCAAAACACTAAGATCCAAACCATCAATCTCCAAATTCCAACTAGAAGAACTCTACAACCCTGTGACATCTCCATCAGTAGATACCAGTACCAATTTATCTGATATATCAGATCCTATGGAAAAACCCAAAATCATAGAAAGACCCGATATCCATGAGAAATGTAAATTGGCAATAAAACATTGTTTGAAACTAGAGAAAGCGAAAGTGAAATGAGACTAAATAGAGTATAAGAGAGAGAGTTTATATACTAATATTATTAATAATTTATCATCATTTGTAACCATCTTCTCTTTGGAGTGTATATAGAAATAATTTTTATTAGCAGTTCTTTGTCTGGAGCCATTAAGACCAAGTAAGCACAGACTATGTTACGATATCAGCCAATATTAAACAAAGGTCTTAGACAACTCCATACCAGTGTCACACGCTATAATTTATTTGGTGGTGGGAAAACAATACGTGCTGATCCTAAACAAGTTTTACAAGCACCTTCTGGGAAAGGTCAGACCACAGCTAATCCTGCTGATTTGTTTAAGAAAAATGATATCTTGATGTATTCAGATAAACCAATCAATTACATTGAAACTGTTAAAGATAATGGTTTTTACTTGGCAAATAAAGTGTTAATCTCTTCTCCTGACAAACAAGGTAATATCATTGGTGCGTTGCTCTACCAAACAGAATCTTTAGAAGTTAATTTGTCAGGTTGTTACAAATTGATTAATGGATTTATAATCGAGTTTGATGAACAGGAAATCTTGCATGTTTTCTCAAAAATGCATCCAAAACCAGAGATTATTTGTATTGGATTAGGTAAGAAATCTCGTATGTTGAGTGAAGGTAATCGTAAATACTTTTCCCAGTTGGGGATTCAATTGGAAGTGGGGGACTCGAATAATGCAGCCCAGAGTTTTGACTTGTTAGCCACGGAAAGACCCAATGTTATTGCGGCGTTGTTGTTGCCTCCAAATGTGTGAGCTATCAGAGTGAGCTATCACGAAGTGATAGCGAATTGTGATTGCGAACGAAGTATGAAGTACTCACGCAATGATTGAAATGCTCACGAATGAACAATCGTGAAGTGACTGTGAGCAAGTGATGAAAACAAGTGTATATAGGTTATCACAAAGTGATTGTGAGTTTTCACGAAGTGATTGCGAACAAGTGTATATAAGTAATCACAAATTGATTGTGGCTTACAAGATCTGTTAGATTTAAATGTAATGCAATACTAATACATGGAATCACTTTCACTAAATCTGAATACCTTTGTTCTAAACTGAACTGACCCTTGAGCAACTATATTGATACCATAGCAACCATAATGGTAACTGCTTATTCTCTCTCTTAGACTTAGGATTCTATCAATCTAATGGATAGTATATTAATATCGGAATTAAACAGTATAACTAGTAACTAACAAACTTAGGTGAAACCCCAATGATATATGGCAGAATGTGGTAACTTTATAGTGCAAATATTTCCCAGCAAGGGGTTAGATTTGTATGAGACCACTTTCAACATTGTGATTATTATTGGGATTCAGGCGTAACAAAAGATGTGGTAAATTTTACCACATTTTGGGAAGATCACCTCTTTTAGAACACTTGTGAGGAGATTTCTTTCAAGTGTCGGGGAGGGAGTTTGCAGAATAAATAGGAGCTGTCCACGAAATACTGCCCTATTATTACCGATTTTCAAAAAGATACTAATTGCATTACCATTCCTGTAATTAGGGGACAAACTCAAATGTAGTGGATAAATTTACTATTACCTCCCAAAGTGTGAGAGGGTCAATTGTATATAGTGGCTAAATTTATTAATTTACAGGGTTTTTTTGTTAATAAGTATGTATTTATTGTAAATAATGATCTCATGAAATTTGATTTATAATTATTTTGTTTATGTCCTGGTTTGCCTGAATTAAATATAGATATTGTTTGTGTATAATATCTTGTACTTGCGTAGATGTATAATATCTTGTTGTTTTGTAGTGTAAGATCTTATAGTTGTGTATGATATTGATCATATACTGAGAATTGAATTTGATATGCTGATGAGATGTTTTATGAATTTCAATGTATGTTGGGATCTTCTTCTGGGAATGGCATCATTACTGATACACCATTCATCTGAACCATTGAATATTTCTGAGGCGATTGGAAATTATATAAATGATTTGGATCGTTATTGCTAGGTGAAGCTTCTTGATGGTATGGATTGGAATTATAAGTCATTACATGTTGGTGTTGTGGTGTGCTCATCATCATGGCATATGGGGGTTGTTGTTGCATGTGTTGCATATGATGTTGCTGCTGCTGCTGCTGCATATGATGTGCTTGAATCGGATGTGATTGTATATGTTGCATATGTTGTTGCTGTTGTTGCTGTTGCTGTTGCTGTAATTGTTGTTGCATAAACATCTGGTAATGCTGCTGTTGTTGCGGGTGTAGTTGTTTAGGAGGAGGTGGCATATTGTGATTTTGATTATGATTATTATTATGATTACCATAATAATTGAAGTTTGGTGGAGAATTCTTTTCGAATATCTTATCGAGGATATACTTTGAGTTTGGCGTCGAGGATAAATTGGTCAAATCAAACGACGTATGATCGGAAAGGTTGGAGTTGTTGTTATTGGATATGAGCGAAACCTCTTTCGACGAAGCTATGGAAAGATTATGGTCGGAAAAAGAATTTGACTTGAAACTGGAAGAGTAGGATGATGCCAGTGTAGGTGGTTTTTGCAAATGATCTGTGCTAGACTGATCTGGCATTGGCTGTGATTGTACCTGGGGAATGCTAGAGGACATTCCTGTCGGCTTTGAAGGCATACCTTCAGTGCCTTTTTTCCTCCTCTTACTCTTATTATTCATCAACGTATGCACATCCGTAAACACAATCTGAAACTTGGTCATATTCCCCACCTTCTTCTCCTTTTTCTTCTTCTCGACACCCTTCCTCTTGAAGACCCCCATAATCGGCTCAATCTTCATCTTTGGAGTGGGAGAATGATGATTATTCTCATCCTCATCTGTATCTACGTCCACTATATCTTCCTTCACGGCCGAACTAGCAATCTCCGTCGACGGAGACGACACTATAGGTTTCTGTTTCGGAGTGACAAACTCGTTGGTTACATCTCTTAACTTTGAAGGGGTCTTTGGGTTATTTTTAGCTTTTGCATTAGCTTCAAACCTCGAAGGAGTTATAGTTTGCAAATCTTTACCAAAATCATAATAATCATATTTATCTAGCCTAGCATCATACCTATCAAAGAGGGGAGTTATTTTATCTTGCAAAAACCTCGAATCAATATTCTTGGGAGTTAGTTGAAATTTCTCTTGATTATCCTTCTCTTCATCTTTATCTTTAAAAGGAGTAATATTAAAGTCTATATCAAACCTAGGACTGTTAGTGTAACTAAATAAGTTTTCATTAAAGTATTTGCGGTTATTAAACGGAGTTAAGTTTAAGTATTTGGTAGATGAAGAAGGTACTACCAGTTGATGTTTGTTTGGAGTTTTCTGATATATCAAAGGATCAATGTTAGGTGAAGAATGTAAGGGGTTGGACATCCTTTAGGAAAGCATATATAGTTAAAACTTATATGCTAGTGATTGATTTGAAGTTGATATTATTATGGCAGTCGTGTGAAATGGCCATGAAATTCATTTCTCTTTGTTTATTTTGTAAAAATTAAATTGTCAATATTGAAACTGCAGATAAGATGATTCTTTTGTTGCCACCGTGATTCGTGTTTCATTGATCTAAGACAATGTCGTTTGACTCTTATAAAACCTTCTCTATCACCAGTTTATAATACTAGATATATCAGATACTATTGATTGGTATTGGTATCTACTGTTTTTTTTTCTTCTGTTACTTTTTTATATTATTATAAACCACCATAGGTGATCAAAATCTACAGTAGGTTTTCTAAACCTACTTTCGGTATTTCGGGGTTTGCATTTGCATAGACCCTTTCTATTATTGTTCATTTGATTTGGATGATCTATTGATTTCTTTTCCTTGTTGATTTATACATATATTTACTTTTGTATTGTTTTCTATTGCATTTCATTTCATTTCTATGTTCAGTTATTTACTTGTAGGTCATTTGATTTTGGTGCATTGTGATAAGTGGTTGTTTTGTACTGTGTTTCTTTTTTTATTCAATCTGTCAAGTATTCATTGTATATATGTTTAAGAATATTTTGACTTGGTTTAGTAGTTGCAACCCAAACTGCTTGTTTTCCAGATGACCTCGTTCAATTTCACAACTTAACCATTATCGATGTACGAATCAGTTTATGGGATAGTTCATGTTGGCAAATATATTGATTATTTCATTTCGTATCTGCCTAAATTGGACAGGTTGCAAAATTTATCACACTTGTCTGGTTACCTTGATTGGTTTTACTCGGTTACGTTTCATAATTCTTGTCAATGTACTGTTAAAGACCATGTTTGCTGAATACTTTGGTTGTGAGTTTGATCTTATAATAAGAAACTATTGGTATTTAGTTTCGTTACAATGCGTTTTTTTTTAAAGTTGTATGAAATTTTATGTAAACATAAGTATTTAATAGTTACAGCATTACTAACGCCTGTATCTATTTAACCCCGTATATTCTAGAGACGAAAATTAATAAGACTCCACTTTTTGGACGTGACATCGTTTTGATTAGTTTGTTTCAATTTCGTATTTTGCAAAACTTTACCACATTTCCACAAATCCGAAAATACCTGAAACATGGTTTTTTACATCAATTATCAGCTGTTGATTGTAGTGAATGGAGAGGAGTATGAGGTGTTAAGCAAACAATACTTTTCAAGCTACTATCTACTTGGTTTTGCTGCAAATATTGTAAATCCGAAGACAAATCCGATAACCTTGATTTCGATTCGCAGACAGGAAAAAGGTATGGCTATCGGAGATCGAGATTTCACCTAACAATTCGCTAGAATCAGCGTCTCTCGAAATGCAAACATAGTTCTGTGATTGGAAAACAGAAGAATAACACTGGCGAGTGTTTGGCTACATTCCCATCTTTCCCGGAAATTAACTCTTCATTTGGCTCGTCGACACATAACTGGTACTAATGATACTTTGGGATGTAATCTTGGGATTTGAAATAGTACTTAAAGCTAAGGTTACTGATAAATTTAGTTCCAATAGTATATAAAATTACCTTCGGCAAAATTCTACATTTTCCAATCATTAGCCATTAAAATCACCTTTCGAGCACTCAATCACCCCGGGAGTCCTTGGTGAGTACTTAGTACTGAGAGCACTTTACTTTGTGAGTACTTAATGTGAACTCACTTCGTGAGTTCATTTGCGACCACTTACTACTCGTTCACTATCACTTCGTGATAGTTTACTCGTCACTTATAATTAATTATTTATTAACTAACATATTCAATGTACTTTTAAAAATAATACAATATAAAAAACAATATTAACAA